>CABFOV010000675.1:110371-128820 GCA_902141375.1 Timema poppense
TTTTTTTTTTTTTAGGCATCAGATATGGTTCGAACTCGACTTGAAATGTATTTTAGGCATGAGCTTCTATAAGAATTTAGTCCTCAGGTCAAAACGGATTTAATAGAAAGTATTTATAAAATAAAAAAATAATGTAGATATTTCAAGACTGCAAAGCCAAACTTGTGGCTTGACACTGATTTTAAAGGTGTTTGAAAAACTTGTTTTATTGATATTGAGGGAGTTACTACCTAAAGAAGATTAAGGTGGAGATGTAAGGGACGCAAGAACCGTTTCAATACAAACATAGAGTTCAATTCTCTTCACATGATGATCTCAAAAATTCTTGAATATTTGTCAAGGAGGATCTGAAATTTAATGACAACTTTTTCTCTTAAGTTTAAAAAGTTTGCTATTCAATGCTGCCATGCTCATGACAGAGATTCGACAACTGTTGATATCACAATGTGAAGAAAATATAGTTATGTTTCTACCAGAGCAATGTTTTATTTATTTTAATAAAAAAAAATGTTTTGCTAGAAAAACTGAAAGAAAAAAAAACACTGCTCTTTTCTTGCGTTCCCAATCGTTTCTGCAATTATTGCAAGTAATGTATCTTGACAATTGCTGCTCTCATAGGATAAGGGGGTATGAAGCTTCGAAACTTCGACTTGGCTTCAAAAGAAACATCGGCCTCGAACCTTTCCCATTAAAAATATTGACAGCTGGAATACTCACTTTATGTTCTTTATCAGATCAATACAAAATATTACAAACA
Source organism: Timema poppense (assembly GCA_902141375.1). Taxonomy (NCBI): domain Eukaryota; kingdom Metazoa; phylum Arthropoda; class Insecta; order Phasmatodea; family Timematidae; genus Timema; species Timema poppense. The sequence continues at coordinate 111,129 of CABFOV010000675.1, forward strand.
ATTATGTATAAAATATTTTCCAGTAATTTTGGTGTATAAAGTAATATAAATAAACACAATATAATATCATAAAACAACTAACCAAAAATATTCTGACTTTAATTACACTTCAAGAATATTTCATATATTTTATATGACTTGGCTAGAATTTTTGGAGAAACTACACAAATCATCTATCTTGTTTCAGAACTTGGGATTTGATGTGCTAAACGGTGTGAATGTTGAGAAGTGGAGATTGGTGGTTACCAATGGGGAAAAGATCAACAAATACAACCTCTGGATCCGTTATAAGGTAATGTGGATGCTTTCACTTCTTGCAAATTCCAATAACATCTTCCTTAGAAAGGAACTATTTTATTTAAAACATTTTAAAATCTTTTATAGAAGTAATTGTTTGGTAGTAAATATATTAATCATAAGTGTTTGTGAATACTCTTTAATACTAGACTCAAATGTTTTCGTTATAATTAGGCCTACTATATAACCTATATGAGTTTACTCTCATTAATTGAACACTGGATCTATAATCAAAGTGGATCAATTTTTCTCTTTTGTGTTATAAACAAATATTTTTGAAACAATTTATTCTTTATGTGAGCCTACATTAGTTGTTAACATCTCGTCTGCTTTCAAAGCATATGAAACTCAGAATATACAAAAGAATAGTTTGGCCATTCATTCTCTTTGGGTGTGAAACGTAGTCTCGTACCTTACACGATGAAAAAAATATTTAGGATGTTCAAAAATAAACTACTTAGGAAGATATACAGTTGCTTTCATTAGTTGTGAAATGTGGTTTCTTACATTACATAATGAAAACAAATTTAGGATGTTTGAAAAGATGCCAGGAAGATATTTGGTCCAAAAAGGGATGTAGCTACAGGAGAATGGAGGAGTTTACATAATGATGAGTTACATATACCCTATAGTCACCACAAGATATTGTTAGGATAACCAAATCCCGTAGATTACAGTGGGCAGTACATGGAGCGTGACTTGGGGAGAATATAGAACAATGTTCAGGGTACTAACTGGCAAACCCAATGGGAAGACCTTGGCGCAGATGGAAGGATACCATTAGACCATTAGAATTGACCTAAAAGCGATAGGTTGTAATAAGGGGGACTGGATAGAACTAGCTCAAGATAAAGTTAAGTGGCGTAATTTTTAAATGTGGCAATGAAATTGTAAGTTCCTAATGCTTTAGAGTTAGTAGGTGAGCCTACATCATTTTTCGGGAATATAAATATATTTCTTTAATAGTTGAGCATAAACTTACTTAAAGCTGTTAATGAGCCAAAGAAGGATATAAAGGTTTGCTTTTTTGCACCACTTGACTAGGATATTCACAACACATAGGGCCTATTTACATAAATTAGGTAGGAATAAGATTCCGACACCTTAGTTCAGTCAGTAGCGTGTCTGTCTACTTGGCTAAGGCAAATAAAAGCGGGAAACAATTTAGGATGAACAACAGGAAATCTGGTGGTCTAGGGGTAAGGTGTCAGACTTCTGTGCTGGTGGCCAGGGTTCAATCCTCGGTCCCGGCACATATTTATCTGATTACCAAACCCTTCCTTCACCTCTGACAAGACATCTTGTGAATTTGGGGAATGCCAGGTCTCCACCGTGGTTGGATTCCACGTTAAACTGTAGGTCCTCCATTTCATCTCACAATCACCCTACCATTACACATTAGCGTAAGTGCGTATAACCCGAACGGGTAGTAAGACGTGGTGGTGCAAATAATAATAATTAGGATGAACAACCTTAAATAGACTCAACCGGGATTCAAACCCCGATCATCCCGTCATCAGCAGGCCGGTTTCACAGTAGAGTGACGCCTTAGACTGTTCAGCCACACAAGCTGGTAATTATTAAGCGATTTTATCCGCTTCGGTGGTCGCATGGTCTAATGCACTACTCTCTTGTTAGACTAGACTGCTGTAGAAGGGGAGATTGAGCTTCAATCTCATTCACGTGCACTGAGGGTGGCTTTTCCTAAATGGTTCTCCACTCTCCTTCCACACAAATGTGGGTGCACTTATTAATAATTAATTAAACCTTCCTAATTCTTAAACCATTAGTGTAATAAAATACATAGGCGTATAATCCGAACGAGTAACAAGGCGCAATGTTAATTAAGCTTGCTTGGAAGGTTATTTAAAGCTTCCTATATGACTTCCATTTGCATTACTGTATAATTTCTTTCTATCAGGTACTTAAACAGGCTAAGAAGGTTTACTTGACTATAATATTTATTTCGCCATCCTGGCAACATGAGTTTCCAGTTTTTAAATAACAGACTTTCTATGAAAATCAGACTTTATTATTAACATTGGTTTACTGAGCTTTCTAATGTTGTGCTCCAGAACTCAACTAAGGACCCATCTGTAGTGGAGCCCATTCCCGTCCGCTATGAGATGAAGGGGTACAACACCCTACTGGGCTCCCATTATGACCACTACTACCTCGTCTATGATTGGTTCACTTCAGACAAGCCCAGCATAGATGCCTTTAACGTCAGTGAGTGAATTTATAAAACAGTCCACAGATTTTTTTAGTTAGCAAACATTGTATTTAAATTATTATTCACTTCCTAGTATTAAAATCAATTTGTTAAACAGATAATACATACTGAATATCCCAAAATACTTGGTTTAGCTGCCACATAAGGATTTGGGTGCATTGGCGAACCCAAACGAGAGGACATTGAACTCATATAAGCCAGCTTGAGAGATAAAAGCCATAGTCTCCCTAGGTTACTCGGTTAATGATACCTACTTGTACAATTTATTGAGGTGAATCACATTGTATATATTAACTTGATCCAGGAACTGCAAAGCCATCTCTATGGTTGGCATGGTAGTTGCCTCATACTTGGATCTTTTCATTCAATTTACACACCCGCCTTAGAGGCGTAGTTGGCTAACGTGCTAGTTTCGTGTATAGTCACACTGCCGAGGACGGGGAGATCGAGGTTTGAATCTCGGTCGGATGAACTGGAGGCGATTTTTTCCTAAATGGTTTTACACTCTCCCTCAACGCAAATACGGGTTCACTTCCTTTAAATTCAACATTCTCAATCCCTAACCCATTAGCGTAATTAGTACTTAAGTGTATAACCCGAACAGTTAGTAAGGCGCTACAAATGTGCCGACGATTTCCGCACGTCCATCATATTGGCGTATTAAGCCAAAGGTCCCGGGTTCGATTCTCGTGTCTAGATGTCATTTTTAAATTTTCAGAATATGATCTCTAGATGGAGTAATCCTCACTAAAATGCATAAATAATAGCTTTGGCTATTTGATTCATAAATATTTTAAGATAATACTTGAAAGTAAATTTGTATTTATTTGACCATAAAAGAAAATAAACATATTAATTAATAGCCACACAGTAGTGTAAGGATCGACAAATGGGATATAATATTTATACTCTAATATTTTGTTCCCAGGTGTAACGTGTGGTAACTTTTCCAACTATGATGAAAACCACATTTACTTATTCAATCCCATGAAAGAATTTGTGCACAACTACGATGCTCATGTCGACCAGGCATTTGAAAAATTCAAGAGTAATCACAGCAAAACATACGACTCTGATAAGGAACACACACTCAGGAAAGAGACATTCAGACAGAACTTGAGGTTGGTAATTTTACTTTCACTAGGCATCAATATATTAACTCACTTCGTGGTGTAGTGGTCAGAGTCTCTGGCTGATGACCTAGAGGTCTCGGGTTCGATTTCCAGCCGGTACTAGGGGAATAATTCTTCTGGTCACCAGGGTTTGGTTAGTTAGGCTTAAGTTAGGTTAAGATCTTCATTAGCTCCACCCCATCATATTAACTATCATCATCCCTTCATCTCATCAAGACATGGAAAGAGCCTCCGCGGAAAGGATGTACAAGTAGTACATTCGAGCATCCCCTGGACAACGGTACATTAGTACTGACTAATCTTTCTGCAAACTGAGCTGTAGATCGATATAGCTCAGAAACACCATTATTATTATTATTATTGTTATTCATGATATGGATTTAATTAGAAATTTAAAACTAAAGGGTGATCGTCGCTGATAATGAAAGTGTTAAAAAGTATGTGAGGGAAATCGCTGTATAAACACACTTATTTCAGATTCATCCACTCGAAAAACCGAGCGAATCTAGGATACACCTTGGGAATAAACCATTTGGCGGACCGCACTGATCTGGAGATTAGGGCTCTTAGGGGTAAGCAGTACACTGCCGAGAAGCACTACAATGGTGGACTTCCATTTCCGTACAACACCTCTGAGGAATTGGACAAATTACCAGCATACATAGACTGGAGGCTATTTGGGGCAGTCACCCCAGTGAAAGGTGAGTTGTAATGTAGATATTTTATCCGAATTGCTAGTAGGCACACTAATTCTTCTTCTGTGGATATTTTTAGCTCTAATGTTGTACTGAAGCAATATTGTATTTATCCTAGCCAAAAAAAATGTTTCGTCATAAAAACTGCAAAAACACTGGCCTTTTTCCTCATCCCCTTCCATCCCACCTTAAAACCCACAATTATTTAATTTTAGGCTGAAGAAGGGGATTAACTTACCCTGAAAATCACATAATTATGTGTTTTGTTGTTTTAATTGTGAACGTTGAGGCCTACAGTTTTCTAGTTAGTGAGTAGGCCTTTCCTTTCTATTGTCATTTATTAAGATTTTTTTTAAATAATAGTACAGTTGTAATTGACATTTTTTCTCTGGATGACATCTGGTACTAAATATATCTTGTTTTTATATCAATATTTCTTATCAAAATTGACCTAATTTTCCATCATTTGGATATAAAAGGCAAAGTAGTCAATTTTACAATAAGATCCCATTTGGTTTAGCCTCATGTATGTTAAATACATTAGATACATTTTAAAATATTTCCGTATTAACTTTAATGCACTAATAAACTTTCATAAAAAACACTTTTCACAAAATGTCTGTGTCTCTAGTGATCGAGTAAAATGATGACAGTTTTATTATATTATTTGTTTAGACCAATCTGTTTGTGGATCATGCTGGAGTTATGGTACTACTGGAGCTATTGAGGGTGCCTATTTCCTAAAGACTGGACAACTTCTGCGACTCTCAACTCAGGTGAAATATCCACTCAGTAACTGTATTTCCTTCCATATATCTACTGTTGTTGGGTCCCCCTCATGTTTTCAACCGAGTCTCGATCCTGATCTTCCCAGCTCTTATACTATTTTTTTGCAGCAGATAAAAGATAAGGGCTGGTCCAGAGGACAGCTGAAAACAGAAAAGGACGTCCAGTCAAAGCCATTTTTTTTATTACGATACAAATTACCTTTTAATATATTACAAAGAAAATGTATATTTAAGGGAGGGCTAGGAGGCAAAGAAGACCTAAGTCACTGACAGGTGGCTCCAAGGAGGTATAGAGAAGTGTGAATGAGAGAGGAGAGGACGAGATCATGGTGGAGGAAGGAGAGGATACGTTGGAGAGGCCTATGAGCCAAACAGACCCGGACATTGGCTGGAAACTATTCATGATGATCATCATATCTATCGTAGGCCTTACAAACTCCGATTCACATTAAATACCGGCTACGATATCCTAATTTCCTGTCGCCTTGCAGAAAATCCTCCTAGTAAAAGGAACACATTCAAAAGTCACTATAATTTAGTGTTCCTTAAATTTTTCTCAATAGTAGGTCGTTTGATAAGCGTTCAATAAATATGTGGACCACTCGATAAGCATTTGATGCATATATGGACCACCCACCTTAATATAGTACCTATCTGTCCCTTTGCTGAAGGCACAAATTATATTAATTGACCTGTTAACAACAGTAAAAGATAACATTTTTATTAGCCTTTGTACACAAATAAAATATTTCTCTCTGGTTACAAATATTACCAACTCGTCTATTACTTTAGTGGTATGGTAATATACATTTAGAAGAAGGTACAGGTAAGGTGGATAGAAAACATATAAAAGGGAACAAACACAATATGGCTGTTACGTTGCTACCACTGTACAAAGAGTTATTGGATGCCTCTTGAAGAAAATTGATCGTCACCACCCAATCCCTCGAACCTAAGTTTCATTCTATCGGAACGCATCAGGGAGGAGTGTGAAGCGCGCAAAGCAACTTCCTAAAAGAGGACACCAATAACACAAGGGAGAGATAGGAAATTGGTAAATGATGATAAGACACTTAAAAATAAGAAAATGTAAAAGGAATAACTTTAAGTGGTATGGTGCGACAAATAGAAAATTACACCAATTATTTGTAGATTACCATAACAGGAATGTTCATATAATGGATGAATGGTCACCTTCCTTACATTAAACACAGTAACATGAATAAACCTTTAACACTTTATGCACACAATTTAGATTTTAACTTATAATATAGTTCTAGCGGAAGATTCCCGACGGCTGCGATGCATCTTAGTTTTTTTATCACTTAGAAGTTTCACACCACGTCATAATCAAACCCAAACAGCTAATTAATTATAACTTGAGATAACTCATCCATTAATTTAACCTCTTACACTCCAACCATTAATAGATGATTTATTTTTTTACATCCATTTACTGTTTCTATACTATGGGCTGGGTCAGTTTTTTATTCAAGACATATATTTTCTGCTACCGGCCTGCTAGGCCTGGCGTAGTCTCATGCCTTATAATCTAACTTAAGACTAGGACAAGCACAACATCCAGTCCTCGTCTGTTAATTTATCACTATGAAAGAATAAACCCACATTGCTGATCTAATGAATCAGTTAAGAAAGTGCACATTAAATAGCTCAAATAACATAAATAAAAATGAAATATTTACTTTTGTCTAGTTAAATTGTACAACCTTACTAAATTGATTTAAAAATCAAAGTTTCTGTTATTATAATTTTTTCACTATTTTTTAAAAGTTTTTGTTTGTATTTATGGTTTATGCATGGATATATTACAAAAATACACCTTGAAATATTTGTTAAAGTATAAACATTCCTCTTAATACTCCAAGTCAAAAATAACTACTTTCACACTCCTGATAATTATTGCTATATTGTTTAGCTGATTTCACCTTAAAACATTCTCATAAATAGTTTTAAGACCTAAATAAATATATCATGGGAAAGGTCTGACACCTTAGCTCAGTTGGTAGCGTATCTGTCTAAGCTATGGGTTTTGGGTTCAATTCCTGGCATGGCCAAAAATGTATCATTGATGAAAATATGGGCTTACTCTTGTACTTTGATAAATTAACGGCCACAGACTGGATGCTGTGCCTGTCCTAGTCTTAAATAAATTATAAGGCATATGAAGTTATGACAGGCCTACCAAGCCAGCAGTGAAAAATATATATATCTCGAATAAAAAACTGACCTGGACCATAGGCTGGAAACAGTCATGTATGCAAAGTAAAAAGTCATAGTGAAGATTTCTTTATGTTATATCGGTTTTTGGTCAAGTTAACCGTCTTGTGTGTGACTGTTGGCAGGCCTTGATCGACTGCAGCTGGGGATATGGCAACAACGGCTGTGATGGGGGAGAGGATTACAGGGCCTATCAGTGGATCATCAAACATGGAGGACTACCCCTCGAGGATGAATACGGTGGCTACTTGGGACAGGTACACAATTATATTAGTCTGTTGAAAGCAGGAAACTCCTCTAAAACTGACCAATCTCCCTCAAACCTGTCACAACCACTTGACACCATTATTTGGCAACTGTTTTTGAGACTATACTCTCCTCAAGGTTAATAGTCGTACCCCTGAAGTAGCGTAATAGGGGCGAATACTTAAAGTAGTGATGCTGAATAAAAAAAACTGCAACCAAATACAGTTAGTCTCAGTAGAGGAGATGAAATGAAAAAATATATATATTTTTTCAGTGATGCTGAATAAAAAAAAACTGCAACCAAATACAGTTAGTCTCAGTAGAGGAGATGAAATGAAAAAATATATATATTTTTTCTCTCTGCTAGTAAACTTTAAGCAAGTTTTATCGCTTTGGCAGATGTTTTTGAACTTATAATAGCTTATAAATCCTTGCTCTTTATTTTTCTTAGTTTTCTAGTTGAAGTTTTGGGGAGACGTAGTCTCACAGCACACCCTGACGCTACACTCCTGGTGGGTAGTACATCACTATAATAGGGAACTTTCAAGTACTAAGAACCCACTTATAGTGTTTATATTTGCAATTAAATGTTAAAATTACTTTTTAATATGTGAGTTTATAGTATTAAAAATTGATAAAAATAAATAAGTAGTAAAAAACTAATAAGTGTAAATTTTATGAAGAAAACCCACCAAGGGAAAGAGAAAAAATGTGGGAAGAATCCAAATACTGTAGAGTAAGATTTTGGTGTTTTTGCCTTTATCGAACAAAAATGAGGGAAGAGGGAATACAATTCACACAAACCATAAACTACTCCATTTTGAATTAAAAATGAAACTGTTAGAAACACTGTGGTAAACTGTTGTTAACTGTTGCTAGAGAAAAAATCAATTTCTTGCACCTTCTGCTGTGCTTATGCGATATAAATATTTACATGGTAAATCCCAACACAAACCCACAAAGAGCCGCGCAAACCTGCCAAACCACCAAATTATTAAGAGCATTTCCCAAACAGTGCAACAGTTCTTAACTCAGATAGGGAATGAACAGTCATCATTTTTGATACAAACCACAAAGACCCAGACAAACCTGTACCCATCCATGCTGGTATCCACAACTAGGACTTTTAAACCTGTTACACCACCATAATATTAAAAGCATTTCCCAAACAGTGCAACAATTATCAACTCGGGCAGTGAGAGATGGCCCACAAATGGATTACCAAGTCAAGATTACCACCAGGCCTCAACAGTAGATAGTTTCCGGCTCCCTAGGAGATTCTTTTTAAATATCAATTCACTTTATTAATATTTTGATACTTTCATTACATCTTTCTCAGGAATTAGTAGTAGTCTCTTACTTCTTCTTTTTTTCCCCATCCATTACTGTTTTCAACCTGTGGCTTGAGAGAGTTTTTTTTTATTCAAGCCATATATTTACCACTACCGGCCTGCTAAGCCTATCATGGCATCATATGCCTTATAATCTAACATAAGACTAGGACAGGCACAACATCCAGTCCTGGCTGTTAATTCAATATTGTGAAGGGTTAAACCCAAATTTCACCAATGATAATTTTTTTTGGCCTTGCCGGAAATCAACCTCGGAACCCTTAGCTCAGTAGACAGACATGCTACGGGCTAGTCTCCCCATGTTGATTTTTGATTGTTAGGATAAACTATAGCTTTTTCAACTATAGTAAATTTAGCTACGAATTTGAATTTGTGTGACTATAACTCTTGCAGAAAAAAAAATTATTATTAAAAATATATTTGTTTGTTTGTGGTTTTCATACGGATCTATTACAGAAATTCAGCATGACATATTTGCAGCAGAAATCATTATCATCATCATCAACAACAACTCTTTATAGCCTGTGGCCAGGTCAATTTAGTAAAATGCCTCCATCTTCCTCTAATCCTTCCCCCCACTTTTCCCACTTTACCCCCTTTAATATCTTCCATTTTTCTCCTCTCGCGGTATTTCGCCTACATAATTAATTTCCAACATTTTCTTCAGCATCCTCTCTTTTTCCATCCTCATTATATGTCCGAACCATCTGAGTCTTGCTTCCTCTACTATCTCATGTACTCCCTGTACCTCCACTATTTCACTGATAACTTCATTCCTAATCTTGTTTCTCCTCGTGACAACTAACAAGCTCCTCACAAGCTTCATTCCCATGGCCTCTCCTTTCCTAGTCTCTCTTACATTCAATGTCCATGTATCTGCAGCACAAATATTGATTCATATAACTTGAATTTGTTTAAAACAATGTTTTCATTCAATATCTAAAATGTAAACTCGTGCACACTTAGTGATTTGTACTGTGTAATGTTTGTGAGCTGGTTTATTTATGGTTCTCCCCAGGACGGTTATTGCCACGTCAACTCTGTGAACCTTACCGCTCCCATAAAGGGGTTTGTGAATGTCACGTCTGGGGACAACAATGCACTAAAGGTAGCCGTGGCCAAAACTGGCCCGATTTCTGTTTCTATCGATGCGTCGCATAAGACCTTCTCCTTCTATTCCAACGGCATCTACTATGAGAAGGATTGTGGTGAGTGCAACTATCTATGTTTGTAGATAAGGACACCTACTTGTCTTAAACACATTTTTTCACAAAACATGAAAAATTTCATTTGAAAGCACAACTTCTTGTTTCAAGTTCTAAGTAATCATTTTTAAATAATTTTTAAGTTCACCAAAAAAAACATAAATGTTTATTAGTCAATAATGTGTATAAACATCGGTGGTCATGCTTTTGGATATATTTTCGCCACTACAATCTAACTATGAAATTATGAAATTATTTTTAAAATCCAAATTAGTACTTACCACAAACATTATTTATGTTAATTATTGCAAGTTTTGTTTGAAAATAGGAGATTTGGTTTTAAAAAACTTAGACTTTCACCAGTAGTCAAATTGCCTTGTTCCCAGCCTGTGATCTGGGTCAATTTTTTATTCAATCCATATATTCTCCACTACCAGCTTTGTTTTTTATCCAGTAGCGGATTTAGGCTTAGGTCCGTGAGGCCCGGGTCTAAGGCGGCAAATTTTGAGGGGCGCCAAAATTTTTAATTGAAATAATTTATATTTTAATTACAAGCAATTTATTATTAATTCTATATTTAATTGTTATGTTAAAAAAATAAATGTTTAATTTATACTTGAATTAGATTTCTTATTATTATTGTTATTATTTTCATTATTTTATACACACACACACACATATATATATATATATATATATACTGTTACAAAAAAAAAGGGCGCCATATCGTCTCGGGCCTAGGGCGTCCTCAAACCTAAATCCGCTACTGTTTTTATCACATAACATGAACAAAATAGGGTTTGTCATTGGTGTCAGGCCTTTAACAACTTACTAAAAATTCAATTTGAAATATATTTATCATACCAAGTTTTTAAATTTAATTCAATGATTTGAATAAGGATTCAAGATTCAAAAGAACATTTAAGATTCTAATTTAAGAAATATAGGATTCAACGCCTCTCTAAAAAAAACTAATAGTTATTATTTCTATTTTATATTATTCCTTTCATACTCCCTTATATTTCCATTTGTTCTTATGCTCATAATTTTTTTCCAACTTTCTTTTCACTAGCAATATTTATTTTAATAATAAATATAAATTAGCGCCATTGCATTTTCAAACACACATTGTTTGTTACAGGTAACAAGGAGCAAAACTTGGACCATTCGGTGGTTCTTGTTGGTTACGGGAACATCAACGGAGAAGACTATTGGCTAATCAAGAACTCTTGGTCTAACTACTGGGGAAACGACGGTTACATCCTCATGTCTCCCAAGGATAACAACTGTGGGGTCGCAACCGCACCTACATATGTGACCATGTAGATATACATTTCATAATACACGTCTACTGCCAACACACAGATCACTGCGACTACTGTTACAAATATCCCAACATGTATAGGAGAGGTTACTTAGGATATACTTGCCACTGACTTCACAAATGTCAGCTTATAAATGATAATTAGAGACCTTATATTATGGTAAATAAATATTCCTAATTTTGTCATAAAAATTCTCAAATAAACAAAAATGTTGTTATAAGAATGGTTTTATAACACCTGAAAAAATCATGGAAAAACACCTTTTTTTACATATTATATTTTTTACAAATATAATATAAAATTAAACCATAATTGAAGACTGATACACAATAACAAACATAGATACAATGAAACCACAAAGGAAGCTAGAAACTCCAGGGTTTGCAAGGGTCACAAACAACCAATGATAAGAATAGCAAAAAATGTAGAAATATTAATTCAATATATAATGTTTTTTTTTGTCTCAAAGGGAATAGAAATAATATATAATTTATAATCCATTGAATAAAATAGTTCATGATTATTTTTAAACTATCAAAATAAATACATAATAAATATTTTATCATTATCTTTGAAACGGAATACAATAAACACATGGGTTTTTAGGTATATTATTTTCTACATAGAAGAGAATAAAATTACAATCGATCTTTGCAAGTTCACTGTTTATATATCGACTAGTATTTTAATGCTTGTAGACATTTATGGTAAAGGCTGTGTGGATTTGACCTTGACCGCTACTGCATTAATTTTACAGCAATCGAAATCAACATGACCACTAATGTTCTTTACATGTTAGGTAACTAACAAACAAAATTATGCCTAGAAACATGGATTTCGTTTTAAAATACGAATAATAATATTTCATAAAAAAAACTTTGATTTCTTATATAAATACCTTTATCATTTTATTTCATGAACTCAAAAATATGTAATAAGGAGTTCTTTGAACTTGAAACAAACTTTACCGTTTTTGAAATGGATTTTTCAAACATTTTGTGGAAACATTGTTCACGAAAAGTCGGCGTCCCTAATGATAATATAGGAGATTCTAAAAGATATAATTTATGTTCCTCAATTTGATATGCAATTTTTATTTTTCAACTTGATTTTGAAGTTGATTTGTTTATGACATTCAACATTTTTAAGGTTGAATGTGGAGTGAGGGCATGACTCTTTGCATTGGGCTTGTGCAAATATTTTCTTTTTATTAATGTGAAAAATGTACCAAAGAATGATAATAAAAGAGAACATTTCTATAGCATGACAGGATTACAAGTGGTTTGTTATTTGGAATAGAGCTAACTCATCGTTTAAATAGGAGGGATAACCAGCACAATTATTTTGAGTAATTCTGAAGTGGAATTCATCTCTATGGAATGTTACTAAACACAAATGAATATTTGTTTATTAAGGATCTATCTAAAATGTTTACACCAACATCACTCAGGAAAGTTTGCCAGCTATATATCCTGATTTAAATTGTTTGTTGTATGAAGATTAGATCTTTTACACTGAAATTCGTATTTTTCATTGTTTTAACAAATCTTTGTTAGCTTATAGCCATCTTTGTTAACTTTACAAGCAAAATTCATCTAAATACAGCTGCGAATGTGGGTAATTAAATTTCTCTCCAGTGTGTAGTAGCTCTATGTAAAAGTTAATTACGTGACTACTAGCCAGACGTTCTAGCTAGGCATCTGATAGGCTTAACTTAGACTCTTCTTCAACTTTGCTTGTACTTAACTGGTATTTTGACTGTGTTTAGCATTGTTCTTGCATACCACGTATATGATCTAGTATAATGTGTACTGTTTTCATAAAGAAAGTAAATGGTTTGTTGTTCAAAAGATGTTTTTTGATAATGTTTGTACAACTAAGAAGCCTATATAACTCAATTTCATAAAATTTGGTGGCTTTACTAATTTTTACTATATTTTAAAGTGTTTCCAGCCTGTGGCCGGGTCAATTTAGAAAAATAGCTCCATTGTTCTCCTTTGCTGTCTTTTCCCTACATACTTTATCCCCATCATTTTCTTTTCTGTCCTCATTACATGGCCATGCCACCTCAGCCTTTATTTCCTCCACTTTCCTGATCTCTCTTACGTTCAATGTTCATGTTTGTGTTAATTTTTTCCCTTCAAGTGTTGGCAGCTATGTTACACCCAAACATATTAATTACAGGCCTTGCCATATTTGTTTTTATTATGTTGGTTCCTTAAGAAAAAAATATATACTAATAACAAAAGGTAGCTTCAATATCTCGTTACACTACAATCCAAACAATCAATTTCTGGCTTGTCTACAATCTGTTGCATTGAAAGACGTAATTTATACCATTAGTAATAAAAAAGAGTTTATAACCTTCCATTTTTTACACCCCTTTGTGTTTCCAGCCTCTGGTCTGGGTTAATTTTGTATTCAAGCCATATATTTTCCACTACCGGCTTGCTAGACTAACGTAGCTTCAGGTGCCTTATAGTTTAACTTAAAACTAGGACAGGCACAGCATCCCGGCCCCGACAAAGGGTAAACCCACTTCTCACCAATGATAAATTTTTGGCCATGTCAGGAATCAAACTGGGACCCTTAGCTCAGTAGACAGACATGCTATCAACTGAGCTAAGGTGTTATAAATATAACCTTAGCTGGCAAATGATAAAAAAGTTGTATTTTAAAGCAGGTTTAACTGATTGTAGACTAGTCAGTCATTCAGAATCCACGCTGCAATCGTCTCTCAATTTAGTGTTATTATTTAACTTTTATTTCCCAATGAAAGGGGCCAGACATGTCTTGAAAACTGTATAATTTGATATGTGTATGCTTTAGTTTATTTTATTGACCTATTTAAATTACTCATTTTTTTTAACTATTGTATCATATATCTATCCTTTCTTTTACTTTATATGTAAACTATTTTTAATTGTGAATGCAAACCATGACAATTTTTCTTTAAAAGTTTAATAAACCGAAGCTCTTTCAATTTTAAATGGTTTTTATTTATTTTTTATATCCAATTAATAAAATGAACTTTTCATTGTAAAGGCCATATTGTGTTTGTCTCCCTTTTTTATGTTTCTATCCACCTTTCCTGTACCTTCTTCCAAATTCTAATGGCTTGGAAATGTTTAGTAAGATACTATAATGTCAAGTGAGTCAAGTATATACAGGATTGTTCTAAAATTATCAATCTCTCTGGTTAAAGCACAGCTTAACTTTAATCTAGATGGGAAGTTCACTTTCGCCCATCAACATTGATTGAAAATCACTAAAAATATGTCTTGTTTGATTTATCAACTATTATAAAGTTAATCTAAAGAGTTATCAAAATATTCTAATAATACTTCCTTATGGATCACTGTATAATTTATTTTCCCATCATTAATTAAACAAACTAAGAATGTATTTACAATATTGTACTTTTTTTTCCCTAGAATTGTAACAATACGAGTTTCCAGTTTTAGAATAATGGGCTTCTTATGAAAATTAGACCTTGTTTGTGTTTCCTCTCTCTGGAAAACAGTCAAGCATGATCCTCCATTTAAAATGAGGAAACATTATCCAATTAGATCTCAAGTTCAAAATAAGTATGTTTATTCAAACATGTTATACATTTTCTTCAACATTTATTAATGGAATAAAGAGTAGTGTTTAAAATTAGAACATTTGATTGACTTTTTTATTAAAAGTTATTACTATAAACTGAAATAGAAAAGCCATATATAAAATTTGCATTATCTAAATAGTTTCCATTAAAAGAACTTCAAATAATTTGTTGACGCAATTAATATGCATAAGTTTTCTTGGGCTACAATAGTTGGGGATTCGAGGGGGTCTTACTCTCTAAAACTGTTGACCTCAACAAAATGTGATCTGGATATATCCTTGATTATCACCCAAAGTAAATTTATGCGTGCACAATTGCTTAAGTCTACTTACACACACACACACACACACACACAAACACACAAAGTGTCTCCCAAACTGTGATTCACCAGTCCTGTACCATACCAACAGTCCTGTAAACATTTTCATTAAACAGATCTTCAGATGGACAAAGGAATGAAAACTGACCGGCGCAGACATTGGTTTTGATCGATAGTGACTGGCTTCTAAATAAACTACACGAATGTCCGAACAAAATCTTTCTGAAAGTATTTCCTGGGCTAAGAATTATTCTAAGTCCAATATCGGAACAGAACTTAAATATACTAACTGGCCCTTGTTACTTTAACAACCTCTGTAGCCGAGTGGTATAGAGCTGGCCACTCAAGAAAGTGTTACGTGGTCTAATCCTCTCACCTCCATCCACTTTATTTTATTTTTATGACCCTGTCTAATATTTGAAAGGGTCTTACTGGAGGTTTTTTGATTCGGGTAGGATTTTTCCCAGAAAATTATTTGACGATAATTTTGGCAGGTGAGATTGCCGTATAATTTTTAGCCGCGGTGGCCAAACTTGATATGAAAAATATGTTAGACTTAAGCTTTTGAAAACATTGTTCATCTGCGAGTACTAAGGTAATTCGCTGTCATCTTAGCGGTGGCGGTGCCAATTCTTTTTATGCCAACCGACCCCGGTGGTTCTCACCGACCGAGGTTGCTAGTGCATTTCAATGATAACAGATGGCGTTGCAAACTCACTCCTTATTCACCTCAGACTAACATTATTTTCTTTGAATGACACAAAATGGAATCGATCACTCGTTATTGGGAAATGTACAACTAAAACCAACTGGGAAATTTCCTTGTCGGTTTGTTTAATGACGCCTGTTGCCAAAATAGTAAACAAAATTTTGTGAGTGAACCGAAACTCACTCCCATCATTTGAAAACATAATCGTTTCAGACTACCAGCACCCCTCGGACAGGATTTGATTTTTGACCCCCCCTCCAACCCTTTCAGTTTGGGGCGGCCGCGAAGTTGGACACTTCCGGACACTTACTCAGGTCGAATGTCTTAGACTAAAACCACCAGAGGCATGAATGTCTTAAGCTTTAACCACCAGATACATGGAAGTGTCTTAGGCTTTAAACACCAGATACATAGCAGAGTCTTAGGCAATAACCACCAGATACATAGCAGTCTTAGGCTATAAGCCCCAGAGAATAGCAATGTCTTAGGCTCTAACACCAGTGACATTTCAATGTCTTAGGTTCTATCTACCTGAGACATAGTATTGTCTTAAGCTATAAACACCAGACACATGGAAGTGTCTTAGGCTATAAACCCCAGAGAATAGCAATGTCTTAGGCTTTAACACCAGTGACATTTCAATGTCTTAGGTTATATCTACCTGAGACATAGTATTGTCTTAAGTTATAAACACCAGACCCATGGAAGTGTCTTAGGCTATAACCACCAAAGATGTGACAAAGTCTTAGCCTATAACCATTAGAAAATATGACTATAGGCTATGACCAATAGAAAATATGACTATAGACTATATCCACCAGAGACTTGGTAGTGTCTTGGGCTAAAAGCACCAGAGACATAGCAGTGTCTTAGTTTATAACCACAATGAACATGACATTGTCTTAGGCTATATCCACCAGAGGCATAGCAATGTCTTAGGATATAACCACCAGAGAAATAGCAGGAGTCTTATGCTATAACCACCAGGGACATAGCAGAGTCTTAGGCTATAACCACCAGAGACATAGCAGTGTCTTAGGATATAACCACCAGTTACATAGCAATGTCTTAGGCTATAACCACCAGATACATGGAATTGTCTTAGGCTTTAAACACCAGATACACCTCAGAGTCTAAGGCAATAACGACCAGATACACCTCAGAGTCTTAGGCAATAACGACCAGAGACATAGCAACTTCTTAGACAATAACCACCAGAGACATAGCAACATACTAGACAACCAACAGAGACATGGTTATAGCCTAGTACTTTGCCATGTGTCTGGTGGTTATAGCCTAAGACTCTGCCATGTGTCTGGTGGTTATAGCCTAAGACATTGCTATGTGCCTGGTGGTTATAGCCTAAGACTCTGCTATGTCCCTGGTGGTTATAGCCTAAGACTCTGCTATGTCTCTGGTGGTTATAGCCTAAGACTCTGCTATGTCCCTGGTGGTTATAGCCTAAGACTCTGCTATGTCCCTGGTGGTTATAGCCTAAGACTCTGCTATGTCTCTGGTGGTTATAGCCTAAGACTCTGCTATGTC
>CABFOV010000675.1:141684-168312 GCA_902141375.1 Timema poppense
TACTCCAACATCCTCATTACACCTCTCATCATACCATCTCAGTCTTGCTTCCTCTACTGTCTCATGTACTCCAACATCCTCATTACACCTCTCATCATACCATCCCAGTCTTGCTTCCTCTACTGTCTCATGTACTCCAACATCCTCATTACACCTCTCATCATACCATCTCAGACTTACTTCCTCTACTATCTCTACAACTACAACTGAACTAAAAGTCTCAAACTGTTTGTAAATATTTTTAACATATGTTATATCTTTTATTTTTCTAAATTATATAAATCAGAATTTTCCAACTGCCTTTTTTTTTGCGGCCCCCGAAGTTTCTTAGAAAAGTAATCTATAGTTGTAAAATTGATGTTTTTAGCCAAGAAACGAAAATTTTTGACTTTTGTGGGGGAAAATCTACGAAAGCTCCAACTGATGTCCATCTTTAATTTATTCTTTACCTCTGCTGTATTATATTGACACATCAAAGATAATGTATTTTAGTTAAAAAACTTGTTTCAATTGTTATTATAAATGTTTAAATTGACACTTCTTATTTAAAATAGCTGTTCTTGTTTTTTTAATAACTTGACAAAAAATGATACAATTATAATGCTCACAATGTGGCCATTTGGTATTTTCAAGTTGGAAACCCCTGATATAAATATACCGATAAACAGGAGAATTTAGTTATAACAAGTTATGACAAGTGACGTGACAAAGCCAGTTGTGGGCTAATGTGAGTAAGATAAGGCACCAATTATTGACACCAAAGCCAAGGTTTCGTTGTATCTGTATTGGTTTTACAAGCCCTTTACACTCTAATACACCAAGACAGTTGGTGCCCGTCTTCCCTTAATATTTCCAGTCTGAATCCCAATCAGACACATTAACAGATGAGAAAACATCACTCTTAACAAACCAGAGCCGACAAATACTTGCTATACTCCATTCACGGTAGGAATTACTCTCTGAAAGGTCTTTTTTCCTACCAATATCCTACTATATAATAGATTTCTGGTAGGGGAAAAGGCCTTTCAGAAAACAGTTCCTACGGGTGAACGGACTTTACAGTGAAATCTCTTAGTAGCAGACACTTTCCAGGATCAAAAGAATATCCATTATTAAGAAGTGTCCGATATTTGGAAAAGTATTTTTATTTTTTTTAAATCATAGTGCTTGAACACAGTTTAATCTATATGAACCTATATGTATATATATTAGCAACAATCTAATTACTGGATTGTGGAGTATGGTATGTAGATTAATTATAGCAAGAGAATAAATTTTGTACGTGGCTTACTGTACATATAGCGTTATTGATTAAACACAGAACCATAGTAATATAAAATAAAAGGCAAATGTTAGGCCCTCTATACTGTAGGTTTATATGCGTGAACGAGCATAGGCTAGATTGATGGCTCAAACCCCACTGAAGGGTAAGAAGGTACCATATTCCTTACTATGCGAGCTATTTTAGAAACTTTCCCTAGATGGGGGAGGCAGCACTGTACACACTTCACGCGAGACATAACATTCCTACCGTAAAATATTGTACATGAACTGGTTGTCTTCAATTTGTGTCCACTGTTTAGCTTTTTATGCTAAAAATTTGCGTCTCTAGCAGTATACGCATCCGTTATTGAGAAAATCGGTTATTAGGAAGTTGGTTTCACCGTAAGAGCCAATGTTATTTTTCCTAGGAAATTGAAAATGTTCGTTAAAAAAGAAGACTTCACTATTTAGAGGCGTCCTTTAAAGGGAGATTTCGCTGTGATATTTGTGAATTTACATGACACCAAACCTGATAACAGTATGAACCTACCCTGAATCCCGAGATATCTGGCTCTGCTTCTCTACCCGGAAAATTCCGGAGCTCATCATCTCGTACAGCTTGTTGCGGTAGTCGTCCACTGCCAGTTGCACATCATCTCTCAGAGGTGGGAGCACGTCATGATTAAGTGACGGCTCATTGGACGAGTTGTGGAACCTGAGACATGTAGAAAGAGGGTCCCACACACACACATGTGGCAAAAAATGAAAACTAATTAGCAATAAAGGTGACCTGGTGGTCTAGGGGTAAGGTGTCAGACTTCTGTGCTGGCGGCCGGGGTTCAATCCCAGGTCGCGGCACAGATTTATCTGATTACCAAACCCTTCCTTCACCTCTGACAAGACATCTTGTGAATGTGGGGAATACCAGGCCTCCACCGTGGTTCGGATTCCACGTTAAACTGTAGGTCCTCCATTTCATCTCACAATCACCCTACCATTACACATTAGCGTAAGTGCGTATAACCCGAAAGGGTAGTAAGACACAGTGCTAATAATAATAATAATAATAATAATTAGCAATAAATAATCTCTGCAACGACATGACCGGCAAAACAGTTGATCGGCCAAGCCCTACAAAAAAAAAAGGCTCTCGTCAATAAAAAGTATAGTCTTTTGTAATCTTTTCAGTAGGTACTGTACCTATGAACATAGGGGTGCATGAGTGCCTCGGAGGCAGTAAGTCTCTTGTGAGGATGGAACACCAGTAACTTGGTGACAAGGTCAAGAGCATCCGGGGTCGAATCCTTTAGGAGCTCAGTGAGAGGACGTCTGGGTCCTGCAGGTGCGCGCTGAAGGAGGGAGCTGCCATATCCAGTGCAAACATTCTCAACATCTGGGGAACATATTATATAAAGCTTATGTTAGTGAATGGAGGCCATGGTATAGGATAAAATACATTTTGAAACGCCAGGGACCTACTGATCACAGTAGACTCCTATCCTGGTACCATGTCTGGATTTATTCGACTACTTCTATGGGGATTCAATTGAAACTAGAACCTCTCAAGAAGTGAGAGGAATACTTCAGGTTCCGTGTGCATTTATATAGAGGTAAACTAGTATAATACTTTGAGTCTCATGTGCATTTATTTTAGGGCTAGGATCCTCGAATCATTGAGGAGATTTGAGGATTCGAGAAAATATCTGATTTGAGATTCATATTATTAAACTTTTTTTTTTTTCAAAATTTTAATTGTAATTTATTTTAAAGCTTTAATATAATTTATCAGTGATTTAGGCGCCTTTAATGACAGGAAAAACCTAACCAGACCTCAGACCATTGTTTAACACTTAACACATTGCACACCGGTATGAAATTACATGGTGAACTGTCAGATACCAGCCAGATTTTTGATATTTTGAGTTCTTGTTGTGAGAATACTTTTTGTGTGTTTAATATAGAATCATTTATAAGCTTTCAGATTTGATATGGACTTAATTTTGTTTTATAGAAGAAAAAAAAAAGACTGTATGTGGTAATTTTTGTACATAAAACTTTATTTTTTTCCAAATTTATTAGCTAAAAGAAATTTTAAAAATACAAGATTTTGTTACAAAAGCTAAAAATAATAATCTTCAATTTCTGAACCGGAATTATATAATAATATCAATTCTATGTTGGAATCGTCAAACAAATTTGCTTTTGAGGATGCCATTTTGATAGATACCACAGATGGTAGGAGAACGTTGATGAAGTGTTTAGAAAAATAATATTATTTAGTTATACTATGGGAAGTTCTGTCACCTAGTATTTTTTTTATGACCTAAGACAGTCTTAGGAAACATTTACAGAACACTATTTCCGAGTATATATTGGGCCATTGTGTATATAAACATTTAAAAGAGAATCCGAGTGTAGCTCGGGCATGGTAACAATAGATACTTACGCTAGCCTGAGCGTGGTGTTCAATGTGTTAAATGAATCCATGAACATTATAATTAATGGACTATAGCAAAAAAATGTTGACATTTAGTTACCCATTATATTTATATTTCGTTTGTTCATCATTTTTGCCACGATTCAGATTTGAGCTCGAGATTCATTGACAAAATAAAGATTTGGATTTGAGATTCAAACTCGCAAAATAGTAGATTCAGCCCATATCTAATTTCCCCCCCTTCCCCCCACCCCCCCAATAGATGCTCAGATAGTATAATTAAATCGCTTAAGGGGAAGAGGGAGGTGGGGAATGTTAAGCAATCCTCGCCATTCCCTGTTGGGGTACTTAAGAATTATACCTCATAAAAAAATTCTGGGTACAACATTGCCAGACTATGATACAGCTATCTATTGATATCTATTTGAAGTGGATTAGCTCAGAGTATGAGAAGGATATGTACCAAGTGAACAAAAGCTGTCCTTAAGAACGTCCATCATAGCAGGCCCAACTCAGCTCTTGGCTCAATTTTGCATTTGTGTATGTGTGCGTGCAAGGTATGTGAAAAATGGGAAAAGAAAAGACCTACGAAATGCCAGAAATGTGTGCAGTGCATTCATACTTGAATGATTACTAGAACTTTTCCACGGTGGTGATGGGGGGGAAAAGTGACAAAGTTTCTTGTTAATAACTACAGTATGTTCTTATTATGACAGAATGAATATTTGTGCACAATGCATATCTGTGAAACCATTCTAAAATGCAAAAACGGCCTTTTCAATGCACTTTTTTTATCTCTATCAATGTTTAATAAGAAATTATTCAAGTGCAATAGTGTTTTTTAATGATTTTCAGCATAGCAAAAGTTTTTGAAGGGACACTAATTAAATTTTTTTAAAGTTTCCATAGGTGCTTCCGCTATCAGCTATCTTCTCAATTATCTAAGGAGGTAGGTTTTCGACCCACCTTCTGTAGTAGGTGGTGGGATGGTGGACATGATTCTCTCAATCTGGTTGATGGTGGAGGAACCAGGGAAGAGTGGTTTGCCCAGTAGCATCTCTGCCAGGATACAGCCCAGGCTCCACATGTCGATACCTTTGGTGTACCTGGGAACACATCAATGAATTTTATTATTATTATTATTATTTAGCACCGCGCCTTACCACCCGTTCGGGTTGTACACTTTAAGTACTAATTACGCTAATAGATTAGGAATTGGGAAGGTTGAATTAGAGGAAGTGAACCCCTATTTGCATGGAGGGAGAGTGGAAAACCATTTAGGAAACCCCCCCAGTTCACCCGACCGAGATTCGAACCTCGATCTCCCCGTCCTCAGCAGTCGAGCTCAACACGACTAGCGCGTTAAGCCAACTACACCACCGAGGCAGGTCACATCAATGAAGAGTCCCATCTACTTAAATAAATAAATATATTTTATGCCTCAATAAAATAACCTTATCACTCGCTCTGGTGGTCGTGTGGTCCAACATGGTACTTTTTCAGTAAACTAGACTGCTGATGACGGGGAGATCGAGGTTCAAATCTCGGTTGGGTGTACTGAGAATGGTTTTCCATTATCTTTCTCCACACAAATGTGGGTACACTTCCTCCAAATATAACCTTCCTAACCCTTAAAACTATTAATTACATAAGCATATAACCCAAACGAGTAGTAAGACACGGTGCTAAAAAAATAAACCTTATGTTTGGTTTAGTCAAACACAATCTGTCCACTTCATTAAGTCATTTGTGGAAAGAAGGTTGTCCTTGAATGAGAAAATGTAAAAGATTTCCCTTTGGTTTCCATATCTTAGTAAAAAGCCAATGGGGCCGTAATTATTGATGTTCGTTTATCATGAGTCGATGGAAATAGAACCATTCTACACGTGAGTTTACTAAGAAGCGCTAACTGGATATGTAACATTGTGACAATAAACGTTTTATTGAGTGATGTCATTGGAGGTAATTTTTTTATCACGTCCTACTACCTGTCCAGGTAGTATGCATGTATGATGATTACTCTAATGGGGTAGGGATGAAGAAGGAACCATTTTAGAGGTAATGTACCCGTATTTACATGGCAGGAGAGTGGGAAACCCTTTTAGGAAAAAAAACCTCAGTAGAGCCTCTCAATCTCGCTGTAATCAAAAGGCTAGTCTAACATGAGAGAGTTTAGAGTTTAGCCCATTCAGCCACTAAAGTGGCACATGACAACACATGCAATAGACTATAATTACGACAAATGCAATGGACTATAAAGACGAATGTAATGGACTATAAAGATTACAAATGGGCCATAAAGATCACAAATGCAATAGACCATAAAGACAACAAACCCAATGGACCATAAAGATGAGAAATTCAATGAACCATAAAGATAACAAATGGACTATAAAGATGACAAATGTAATAAACTATAAAGATGACAAATGCAACTGATGGATGACCGTGAACCAGGAAAGAAGATGAATGTTCTAAATTTAAAAAAAGGAGGTTCTGATAGGGCATACTGGAGGACTCAATTTGGAAAAGGCTGTGGACCTATTAAAAGACAAAACACCCGAAAATATGTTTAATATTATGACATGCTTACATTACAAGGATAGAGATTGTCCTAGGTAAAATTTACAAGGTATATTAGCCTAGTGCTATATACCACATAACCTCAAGGTATATTAAAAAAAATTACTTATCAGCCATGTTAATTTTGAATTATAAATAGCTAACACCATTGAAAAGTGAAGCCAAACGCAAAAGTAGTTCTGATTTAAATATTTCATATGGTGAATAAATTATTTAACTACTGGTTATCGTACCTGAGCAAAAAATTGTAATGTCAACCTTCTTGATTAGAGTCCAAATCACAAGGTCCGTAGTGAGTCTAAGTGACAGTGCATATTTTGTAATTTTCATGCAAATCTACAAATCAAAACTATATTTTAGAAACTTCAACAACTTTTTTTTAAGACATCGAGAAACCTGTCATAATGGCCATCCAAACACTTAGCAAGTATTTTGCCGACAATCGAAACACCTTCTTGTAATAATGATCAACTCTGAGATGAAAAAGTCTAGTTTTGTACTATTTAAAACCTGAGTTTTTTTAAGTGTAAGTGGACGGAAAGGAAAGAACAGAGGGGTGTATCAAAAAAAATCCCTTCTAGTATCTTCAATACCGCCATAGTCCTGGTCGATGATCAGTCTGGAACAATACTCCGGGTTTTGGAGTCCCTGCATTACACGAGGCAGTGGACCCCCCCCCCAACACATCTCAAAAGTCCTAAGCATACCTCTCTAGCCACGGTATAGTCGAAGCGTCATGAAACTATTCCAAGTATTTAGAGTCGTAACAACTAGGTCACGCCAGCACGTGGATTGTTGAAAGATGGAATAATGACATAGCGAGGACCTCTTAACCTAATTAACTATAAAACTACAACTTGTTTAAACTACATCACACACTGTATGTGCTATGTAACTTCCATTCACTTTTCTAATAAACCACTATAAAGAAACCCACACAATTATTTGATATAGCCTAATCCAACCCACAAAGCCATTCTGACAGATTTTCCTACGGTGTGGGTAGGTAGCATCAATAGATTGATTTGATTATTCTATAAATCCTTTATACTAACAATGAGTTTTGTGTATTTGGACTTGTTCTACAGTTGTAAGATGTATCATGAAATAGTCATTTGTTCAAAATAAAATTTAAAAAGGCCCATATAAAGGTAATCTATAGAGTGAGTCTTATTTTATTTTTGGCATATTATAAAAGTAAAATTAAAAATCATTTTGAAAAAACTAGAACAAAATTCGCTTTGAAATTTGTATTTATTTTAAAAATATATAATTTATTCCCTTACCTCTTGGAGGCGATAAGTATCTCGGGAGCCCGGTACCACCTGGTGGCCACGTAGTCAGTCAGTGCTGGGTCAGAAGATTCCCCTGAGCTATTGGCCATCATCGTGACAGAGCGAGCTAGACCAAAGTCCGCCACTTTACACCGACACTCTGCGTCTATGAGGATGTTGGAAGGCTGACACACAAGAAATGCAGGTCATCGTATGGCTTATTTTAATAGTATTTAATACATTTGAGTTACTAGAACCTGGGATCTACTGATTAGGCCCTAGAAAGGCATTTGAATCAATCTCATTGTATTTATGATTAATTAAATAGCAAAATTATTATTTTTCTTAATTACTGTTATAGCCGTATCTAGATATATTCTTTAAATTGAAAATTGACACCTGGACAAAAGAATTGAACCCGGACCTTTGGTTTAGTATGCCAATTCTCTAACCACTGAGCTATCCAGGAATCGTCACTCTTATTTCAAAGCAGTCTCTGTGGTGGTCCAAGTATCGTTTTTCAATTTAAAGAATATGGCTATAACAGTAACCAATATAATTATATAATAGCTTAGCTATTTAATTCATCATGATATGTGAACTCGTACAGTTATAATTGTACAATTGACAGCATAAAGCCACCTACCGAGTCCATGGTGACTGTGTTATCTGATAGCTCGTGATCTTAATTGATCAAACATTTTTAGCCGATGATTTCTGCTCGTCCATCACCGAATGCTCCCTTGAAATATGAGTGAAGAATTACCCTGGGCATGGGACGATTCCTGTATAGTTCAGTGGTTAGAGTAGTGGCGTACTAAGCCTAAGGTCCTAGTTTCGATTTCTGTGTCTGGGTGTCATTTTTCAACTTAAAGAATATGATATTGTAATTAGTTATGCGGTACTTAATAACCAACAAGACGTTATTTTTATTACTGTCTCAACAGATTTATCACTATGTGTTATGATTTGAGAAATGCCAGCTTTGGGTAAAGAAAAATGTGAAAACTAAGTGTTTTACATTATTTTATATGATTACTAACAGAAGTACTCAGCATTGCCTGGGGTAAACACTCAATACATTGTGTGATTACCTCGAGTAGAGCTTCTTTTTTTTTGTGTGCTTAAAACAGATAGAAAAAAACTTTCATTTTATTTCTTCCTGTCAGGTTTTTAATAAATTTTAAAAATTCTAATCAAAAATTTAAAATTCCAGCTTTGAGGTGTAAAGGTTGGTGCACAGTGGCTAATAATTTTAAAATTTCAGACCTTTGCCTGTGATAGATATTGCACAATGTTCATGACAAGACAAACAAACTCTTCATTTTTTTTAACATAGTAGGAGATAGATATAATTATTTAGCTACAACAGTTAGTACAAAGGCTATATGCAAAAATTAGGCTGTTTTTATATATTTTAGCTAAGTGGTGAATTAATGGTCTGGGGTCTAGATGTTGTAGTCTAATTTTATTAAATACAAACTTTTTTTTCACAGTCAACATAGATAACATTTTTCTATATTATCAGTATTAATTAATTCCTAATATTCCAACATAAAGAAGAGCTTTATAATTAATTATTACAGGTGTATTCTAAGACCTGGAAATGATAACTATATTATTTATACCATATAACATATCATTAATAAACAACTTTGGAAAATGTTTCGGTGGCGAAATGGTCCAAGCTGAGGTGTCATTCTCATGTTGGACTAGACTGCCTATTACAGGGAGATCAGGGTTTGAATCTCTGTCGAGTGTACCGAGAGTAGTTTTTCCGAAATTGTTTTCCACCCTACCTCCATGCAGCTCCAGGTACATTTCCTATCAATTCAACCCTCCTCATCCTTACTTTACTGATTAGTATAATTAGTAAATATTATGTGTATAACCTGGACAGGTAGTAAGATGTGGTGCTAAAAAAGAATTTTTTGGGAATATAGGTGTATCCCAATTTTCTTACAAATGGACATATCTGACAGCTAGGAAAAGCTACTAGATCTGTCACCTAGATATTCATAAGACAGATCCTGTTATCTGCAGCTGTTACTCTAGATATTATCTATTATCCATACCTAAAAAATAGCAATAAAGTAAAATGTTAACAATGCCGACTGCAAAAGATGTGTTTGTATCTTTTAAAAGGTGCTTCAAATATCCATTCACAGGAAAATCAAAGTATGGCAATACAGTGAATAATAAGTACCTTCTGGTCACGGTGTATAACATTTCCAGAGTGAATGTACTTGGTAGCTTTCAACAGTTGGTACATGATGAACCTCTTGTGAATGTCCTTTAGGATGTTTCCTCGTTTGATGACGTTGTGGAGATCTGTGTCTGAGGAATATATATATATATATATATATATAGAGAGAGAGAGAGAGAGAGAGAGAGAGAGAGAGAGAGAGAGCTTGTTAGGCTATTGTTACAGTGAGGTAACTATACACTGTCACATTTTATTGGTGACAGTCGTTAGTGGCGTACCGACTTGACAGTGTAGACCTCTACTTGCATGCAAATTAAAGAGTGTGTATGACACATGTTCTATTTACAAGAATAACTAAGTGCCAAAATAATTGTACTTGCACATGTAAACCTTGATTGATGCACCAGTTACAGCTTGCAGAGAACAGGTGTGGTACGTTGTTTAGAACAGTTGTGTGTACACATGGTGAATTCAACTGTCCCGCAAATAAATTCTTGCACGATATTTAAAAAAATGTTTTGTCAACCTTTGGCATGTTGGCACGCCAGTAACAACTGGAGCCAATAAAACATGACAGTGTAAACCTCACTTAATCCACAAAACATGTTAATTTGATGTTTTCAAAATAATGGTTAAATTAAGGTCTAATTTATCATTAATATTTGGGTTCAACGAACCAAAACAATATGATATTTGGCATATAAGATGATTGGTCTATTAATAGAATATGATACAATCCAATGTTCATAGGAATACAATTAGAAGTTACTAGATCTACTTTCACGTATTCATACGTCAAGTCGTGTGATCTGCAGTTATCACTTTTGATAGTTAATATCAATACTTATTAAATATTATTATTATTATTATTAGCACCACGTCTTACTACCCGTTCGGGTTATACGCACTTACGCTAATGTGTAATGGTAGGGTGATTGTGAGATGAAATGAAGGACCTACAGTTTAACGTGGAATCCGAACCACGGTGGAGGCCTGGCATTCCCCACATTCACAAGATGTCTTGTCAGAGGTGAAGGAAGGGTTTGGTAATCAGATAAATCTGTGCCGGGACCGAGGATTGAACCCCGGNATTGTGAGATGAAATGAAGGACCTACAGTTTAACGTGGAATCCGAACCACGGTGGAGGCCTGGCATTCCTCACATTCACAAGATGTCTTGTCATAGGTGAAGGAAGGGTTTGGTCATCAGATAAATCTTTGCCGGGACCGGGGATTGAACCCCGGCCGCCAGCATAGAAGTCTGACACCTTACCCCTAGACCGCCAGGTCACCCCTTATTAAATAGCACTGATAATATACAGGTGGTAGAATTTTATCAATGTTGACAAAAAATATATTCGTATTTTAGAAAAGGCTCAGCTTATGAAAAGTGGACTGTGCTTAGATGAATATGATCAAACAAATGAAAGCCTGAACCAAATATGTTTTCACCACCATGTAAGACAATACCTCATTGGCTCAAGATCCGCAGTGGCCAACATACTTGTAAAAAAATTACCTTTCTAATACATTCTACCCCTAAAAAATGTTGATGCTTTAATCTGAGACTACAAGTTTTTTAGGACCCACATTTTTTAACTATGTATATTTTAAGGGTAAACTGAAAAGTATTTTGATCTATAGGCTATTTGTCAATAAAAATACAAAAACTAACATACTATTATATTATAAATATCGTTTAAGTTTAATATGGCCACTTTTCTACATAATCACCAAATGTCTTGTCAGTCCGTTAGTTAACATAATATGCATAGAAAACTCTGCTGAATGGTCACATTACCATCGATAAATAGTTCTTTTCAGATCACCATGTGTCAAAATGTACTCCCTCAAGAAACTTCTTTTGAACAGATGGAAATCATTGGGAGGAAAGATTATGGATTTTTGGAAAGATTTTGCCAACCTTATTTTATTATTTTTATAAACCGTGGTGTTTAAAATGTGAGATCAAGGGTTGTCATGCAAAAAAAATCACATCTTCCAGTGCATGACCCAATTGTTTTCGTTCAAATGGCAACACAAAGACAAGAACGAGGTTAATAGTATAAAACGCCATTCACTGGAAAGGCATGGGGTAGAGGAGGGGGGAGGGGAAGGGGGAAAGAACCTCATAAATCCCCAAATACTATATACATGATCTTCTGTTCTAACTGGACAACAGAGAACTTTTTTTTTTGTGGATGGAAAATCTACGAGTTGTGAGTTGTCACACCACGCTTTGATTCAAGTGTAAAGTGGTAAAATGATGACTCAACATCTGTCAGAATGTGATCAAGGAAACCATGTAAGAGTTTTCGATACCCATCAAGCAGACACTATACTTTAGCTTAGCAAGCCATAATCTAGATATCAAACACAGTGATATATGAAATATTAAATTTCCTTATAATTTCGCACGGCTACCTCAGTTAAGTCTGATGATTATATATAAAATAACACTAAAACAATGTAATTAAATAGTATTCAAACGTATTACACGTGTTTTGATGAATAAAAAATAGACACAAAGATTTTCTGATCTATCCTTGTTCACGCTGAGTGACTACTATAGGCTTTCATATTATTATTATTTGTTTTAGCACCACGTCTTACCACCCGTTTGGGTTGTACACTTAAGTACTAATTATGTTAATGGTTAGGAATTGAGAAGGTTGAATTTAGAGGAAGTGAACCCATGTTTGCATTGAGGGAGAATGGAAAACCATTTAGGAAAAACTACCCCAAGTTCACCTGACCGAGATTTGAACCTCGATCTCTTCATCCTCAGCAGCTGAACATGAAACTAGCGTGTCAGCTAATTATGCTACCGAGGTGGGTGCTTACATATTGTTTTATGTAGTAGCATACTAAGGATTTAGACGCTAGAATATATCTGTGGTAGCATAGTAAGTAAGTGACAGCTAACTAAAGTTACTAGATCTACTCTCACGTATAAACTTTCACAAAAAACAATTTGTTTTTAATTGTGTTTTTCTTTTAACCAGTTTAACATTAGGTCTATTGAAACACAAACTTTTAAATGTTTCTTTTTTTTGTGAAAAGAGAGTCTGCGATTCGTTTAAAAATGCTTTATTTATGAGAGCTTCTAAAAGGCTACGTTCTATTCACAGATTAAGATGACGAGCTGGCCAAAATAAGGGTGGTTTATGGGTTATGACATCATTCAAAGAGTTTTTGGTTGAATTCATGTGCATGTGTTTACAAAATAATAACTTTTGAAACTAGTACTCTGTATGGCTCTTTCTAAAAAGGAAAAGAAAAAAAGTTTATTTATTCTATAAACTATGGTGGCTATTTATAAGAAGATACAAATGTGACTATAATGCTTTTTAATTGATTAACAAAAAGCATAATAGTTTGATTAATGAATATTTTGTTCTTTCGGTAAGTTACGAAAACACCAATTATACAAATTAATAGTATAACTAAGCAATTTTTTTTTTCGGAATAGGTTGGCATTAGTTACTTTTAGCCATTGTTTGTGATAAAGAACCTTCTGCCAGCTGACAGTTATCTACAATCTTTCTGTAGATAGGGTATATTGCACCCGAATGGGATTGCCTTTTGGCACCCCTTAGGAAGAGCTATGAGGTTTGGAGATCATTTTACTATCATGCCCATGTTATATTAGGCTGGTGCTCTGTTTGGCACCCCCCCTCGAGCCGGCACCCCGGGAAGCCACCCAGCTCATAAGCCGTCTCTGGATATATGTATTATATGGGGAATAATTTGTGAATAGATTATAGTAATATATTGATTGTGAATTATAAAAATAATGCAGAAGGTAAAATTAAATAAATTACTTTCAATCTAGGCTACTTCAGCCGACAGTAGTTAGCCTACCCATGTATTCAAATACGAGATATATATCCTTATTATTGCTAGCTTTGTAAATGTTGTGAAGCTTCACAACATTTGGATGATTTCCAAATTCACGAAGAAACATAATCTCTCTAAATGTCCGCTGGGCATCCGTTTGGTTCCGAAATGCATCAAATATTTTCTTCACAGCTACAACTTCTTTGGTCCTTTTATCGATAGCTTTCCATACAATGCCATAAGCCTACAACACATGAGAAAACAGGTGTTTCTATTTTTTTTTAATGTAAACACATGTTTTTGTAACGTGCCTTACTACCCATTCAGGTTATGCGTTTATGTACTAGTTATGGTAATGGGTTAGGAATTGGGGAGGTTTAATTTAGAGGAAGTGAACTCGCATTTGCGTTGAGGGGTAGTGGAAAACCATTTAGGAAAAAAAAACCACCCCCAGTTCACCTGACCGAGATTCGAACCTCAATTTCCCTGACATTGGCAATCTAGTCTAACATGAGGGTGATGCCTTATACCATGTGGCCACTGAAGTGTTAGATACACACATTGAATGTAAGCCTATATGTATTTTATTAATACGTTTAATGTAAGTGTTATGAAATATTTAAGCTAAGGGGTGTGGAATTAAAGGCATAAGATATGCTTTAGTGTTTACATGGAATTAAACAGAATATCAAATGAAACTTATGGTACTGCCTGAGATGCTTTCACACATTATTAACACATTTGCATTTATTTATTTTTTGTTATTTTACATATCAAACTTTTACAGTTAATAGAACCCCAGTATCAAAATAATGAATAACATAACTGTAGGTCCAGCTAAAAAGGGATTATTTGCACAATAAATTGCACTCTTACCGTTTATTTTACTGTTTTTTTGTTAAGAACTTCTATAAATCAATGGTTTTAAAATTAATTAAAAAAATTATCTCAGTTGATTGTGTGATGGGTTTTTAATAGTGCGTTGAGAACAGTTCAAAAATAGTGCCAGAGATTTAAAAGTTATATTAGTTTTACCTGCTAAAAAAATAGTATAAGGTCATAGTTTTTTAATGCTCGTCAGATAACAGGGTAACATATGAGTTGCACTGAATTACCAGTTGAAAAACACTCACTAGCAACACTTAATTTTTTTCTAAAACTCTTACCTTAATTTGATTAATTGCATATTAAGATTTTTAAAAGTTAATATAGTTAAACAACAACAAAAAGTTATGATACAAAAAATAACAGAAATAAATTTCTAGTTAAAATTTTCTTCACTTCAATTGAAACCTAAAATTTTTTTTTAAAAAAAGAACAACTATTGTTTTCCTATAATTGTTCCCCAATGCTATGAAATAGAGAGAAAACTGTATATGAAAACTTAGGCTTAGTAAATTATATTTTTAATAAAAACAAAAATTTTCTGTCTGGTAGCTTTCAACTTATTCTTTCTAAAAGTTGCTTAAACAAGTAGGCTTACAATTTTATTTTTTATGTTTCAAAAAGTTATTAGGTATTTTTTAAGGTCTTTCAATAGCAAAAGAAAATAGTAGCCTACAGTAGGCTATTCAATAGTTTGCCTAGCTACCTAGTTGTCAACCAAATGGCCAAACTTCCAATGTTGGCACAGTAGTTGTGGTACTACTTCAACTAAGCAAACAAAATGTAGGCCCATAAAATAGTTTCTAAAAATAGCCAAACTTAACAGGAGATTTAAGTTTTTAAAAATAGGTTAAAAACTGGTCATTACAATAATCTGAGCTTCAAGAGAGTAGGTAATCAATGTAAAATGTTTAACAAAATTAAATTATAAATAACTGGTATATTATATTAAAGGACTATATTGTCAGCCAAGGGTGAACTTCTTTATTTTATCTTTTCTCTGTCAAATTATAAGAAATTGAATATTTTCTAGCACTTACACACAACAATATAATCAAATTCCTGAATGTAACAAATTAAATATTGTGAAATTTTTTTTAAATCATCAAAAAAATTCTCAGGAAACTCACCTAATTACTATTTTCCCTTAAGGTCTTATTGATAGTAATTTTTTTTAATTATTCACACATGAAAAGTTAGATTAAGCTTGGAATTTTTTATTTATTTATTCACAC
The DNA here is from genome assembly GCA_902141375.1 of Timema poppense. Taxonomy (NCBI): domain Eukaryota; kingdom Metazoa; phylum Arthropoda; class Insecta; order Phasmatodea; family Timematidae; genus Timema; species Timema poppense. Next base: position 157,408 of record CABFOV010000675.1, read on the forward strand.
ATTAAAGCTTAAGTTCAGCTTGGTTGGGGTTGTTTAGTGTTTAAAACACTATAAATATTGTGCACCAAAAAAAACTGTACTAAAATGTTTCTTATGCATAAGAGATGTTTGACAGTCTGCCCATACACAGTTGAGAGTTGTAACAATCTACTTTTAATTGTTTTGTTAGAAGATGTTCAGGTTTTTTTTAAATCAAGATATTAAAACAATAATTACTCATTTACAAGAATGAGGTTGGTTACTTTTAAAAAGAAACCTGTAGTTGGCCCTACCTACTTATAACCACTTACCGGTAATGTGTATTAATAAATATGTTAAATCCGCAGTGAGGATATCTAAGGTGTCTGAGCTGTTCTTATAAAGATTCATTAACACAAGGAACTTTGTTCAAAATTGTTTATTTACCAATACTTAGGCCTAGAATTTGATTATCATATTGTTTTAGTTTTTCCAAGTATCAAACTGTTCTGGGAATAGATTGTTTAATACATCCAGTGCTTGGTTATTCAATTTCATCAATCTTTCAATAATATTTATTCCTGAAAAAATTACTTGGAGGAAAAAAAAATGGGTGAATTAAGTGAGTTTTCTAAAATAAGATATTTAGAACTTGTTCACAATATTTATTTTGTTATAATAGAGAATTTGCTTTGTGTTTAAGTGTTAATCAAGAAACTTCTCGAATATAAGTAAAATACCGACCTCCTTAATCTGGAATGCAAGCCACTAGTATATTAAACGAGTCATAAAGTATGTTGTTGGTTTAACAGTCAATGATAGTTACCCCTTTCCCGAGCCTTCTTTTAATATCATATCTCTTAGTTATGTGATCATCTATTTCCACTGAATTCATCTTCACGTAGATTTTTTTGAAGGCATCAACAAAATATTAAATAGTATACAAATAAGGAGGATATGAACAACAAAGGCCATTAAAATATAAACTCTTGTGTATTTTTTTGGCAGCTAAATTAAAAACATATTATCACAATGCCATAAAGACCATATTTTTTTTATATATTAAAACGTGAATGCAGCATGTAAAAGTGTTTCGTTAGTAGACACATGAAAAAATAGCAACAAACAACTTGGCTATTGATGAAATAAGTAAAAGCACCATATCTAACAAATTTGTTGTCATGACAACGTTTGTTTTTTTATGCCATACTTTTCCCAAAGTAGTCATTTCAGAAAGTTAAAATCCTTCTAGTGAGATATATCTTAATACAAGATTTAAGATGTAGGGGTCTAGTCACCTCTATGCACTGATCTTTATATAAATAGATGGACATCTGCGGCAAAATTTTCGAGCTGTAGTCTGCACACCATTGTGTAAGAGAGAAGGAAACTTTAGGGTATCTCTTTTTCTCTTACACACTTTAAGAATGGTATTTTGACATCGTTCATTATTTTTTAGGAATATATTAGATATATGAATGTATGATCAGTTAAACAAAATAAATGTGTTAATAAAAGGTTTGAAGAGTGTTATTTGGTTTATTAAATAAAATACAAAACAACACAGTTCAGTATTAATAAATATGTAATGTAAGTATCTTACAGTTATTAATAAAAGTTACTAATAAATATTATCATACATTTTTCAAAATTATCTTATCAGTAATATTGTACTGATACTGCTGTCTTTCATTGTTTTGTGTATTCATCTAAAAAATTCCTTTTGATTTGGTTAAACTTTATTTCATGTTAAAATGTTCATAATGTCTTATTAATCTGTTAAAGTTTAAACCTATGTAAAACTACAAATTCTGTAAAACCATAATCCTAGAAGGGAGCTATTGCTCTTTGGATCATGTAATGTATTGAATTAATAATAAAAAAAAGTATGAAATGACTTGACATAATGCCTCTTAAGGTCATGGAACCTTATAATAAAGTAATGTAAGTTCAGTGTTACCAACTGTCACATAACAATTATCTTATATTTCTCCTTTATAGACAAGTAAAAATAAAAACAAACTAACATGGCCTTTAATACATTCACAACTAGTTTGCATTCAATTATCTATACAATTTATACAAAATAGACTGTTATGAGAAGATTTAACAGTACAACAGACATAATTAAACCCAATTTACAAATGAATGTGAATTTTTTTAGGAGGACGCACCAGTTATCCCGGATTTGTGCCATCACAAACATCCTTGCCGCATAACCTCCACCACCTATAAAAGTGTAGTTACACTTATCCCGTTTAACCGGGTAACCAGCGCCGCTCATGGGTCCTCCAAGCACATTAACACTCCGCTCACGTTAAATTAGAAAAACAAGATTGTTTCCTTGGAAGGTTACGTAGTTCGGCTGACTTTCCCCGAGTAGCGGACGCTGCGCAGGCGCTAAAACTTGGAGAAAGAAACGCTCTTGGTGATCACGTGGTTTTCCTTACCCCCCGTATTATCACCCTCATGACGTTGTGCGCAGGCGTCAATGAGGGAAACTCACGCTAACTTGCCGATAGTGACATCATTGAACTTATACATCCACCATCCCATATTTTCTCCACAGTTCAAATCTGAATATAAGCGTGTATCCTGCAAGGATCAGTCACTCTTTGATGCTTTTAGGATGTAGGATCTTTCTACATGTAAGTCTACGTTATATTGAAAAAGCATTATATAATTTGTAAACTGGGGAACTGTTAAATTGTAACTTAATTATGTAGAGACCTATTTGGATATGCTTCAGCATACTTTATTTTATGAATAATTTTACTTGTTTAGTTTTATTGGGTAATTATTTTTATTATTATTATTAGCACCGCGTCTTACTACCCGTTCGGGTTATACGCACTTACGCTAATGTGTAATGGTAACGAACCACGGTGGAGACCTGGCATTCCTCACATTCACAAGATGTCTTGTCAGAGGTGAAGGAAGGGTTTGGTAATCAGATTATTGGGTAATTAGATTTGTTATGATTTGATTCATTTTTTTGGACGTATCTCTTTAAATTTAGATTCTTTGGTAGTATAATCATGTGTAGTTTTGTTATTTATTTTTGTAGGGTATATTGCGCTATTATGATTGATCCTGCCTTACTGTGCTAGTTGGTCTAATGAAATGTATATGTATTGTTATCTTACTTTCAATTGTTACGCAAGGAGAATTTAGATTAATGTTTGTCGACCGCTATTATACACTCAGTATGTTTTTAAGAGCTATATTAAGCCTTTTTGTGTCGATTGCCCCGCCTAACGGATAGTTGGACGATAATAATATCTTTACTTATTTCTAATGTAGACAAGTGTATAGTTAGGAGCATATTCCTACTAGGTGATATGTATAAGATAGGCGATGTGATACAAATAGACTATCCAAACTTTAATTTCTTTTCAATAATTGTTCGCTATATTTGAACTTTTGGCGCGTATATAAATTGGTTATTTCAAATTATTATGACTGTACTTTATATTTGATTGTTCGTTTAGTACTCTGAATTTATATTAATTTCTTTGTCATAAATACATATATTCTCTCCCCAATGTATATTGTTGCTATTAAACATAGTCCGCAATCTAAAAACATAATATTGTTAAAATTTGGATTATGAAAATAAAACGGCCTCTAGGTCAATGTCATCTATTCAGTTGTTACGCTTTTACATCAAGCTTACCCTTAAACTCCTATTAATGTGTATAATTAAATATTTCATTTTGTTGATTGTTAAATATCTTAGTTCAGGTACTTAGGCCTTAGCATATCTGAGTGTGGATAAAATAAAGGTCCCTGGTGATCCACTTTATTATTGCCCTTGGTATTGCAACACCTTCTCTACAAAGAAGGGTTGAACTTAGTAGCGACAGCTTTATAACCCTTATAATCCCTCTGTAACGCACTTATAGTATGTTCAAAATCTCTTGTGCCTTGGCCGAGTTCGTATCACGCTAGTACTAAGTAATTTCAACCTATCTTCGCCAACATACGGCAGCCTCTCGATTGATATAGCCTGATCGCAGGCGGACACCATGGAGATATTACTTAAGTTAAAATCTACCAATAGGATGAAAAACTATTCCCAAAATCATATATTTCTGGAAAATTGTGTAAATCCTATAGATGTTTGAAAACTGTAAACACCGTATTCAATAACAGATTCCCACTTCAGTGGCCGAATGGTCTAAGGCGTCACTCCACTCAGTGTTAAATTAGCCTGCTGATAGCGGAGTGCTTGGGGTTCAAATCCTGTTCGGGTCTACTGAGGGTAGTTTTTCCTAAATTGTTTCCCCATCTCCTTACATAAATTGCTGGTAGATAACCTCTCAAATGCTTCCTTCTTCATTACTACCCAATTAGATGATCATATATGCGTATAACATGAACAGTTAGTATGACGCGGTAATATCAGTAATAAAAATAACAGATATATTTATCATATTCTGAAAATTGACTTCTGGACACGAGAATCGAACCCGGGATCTTGGCTTAGTACGATAATGCTCTTATCACTGAGCTTTCCAGGATTTGTCAAAGGTCCCGGGTTCGATCCCCGTGTCGAGGTGTAATTTTTCAATTTTCAGAATATGATATCTAAATGGAGTAATCCTCACTAAAATGCATAAATAATAGCTTCGGCTATTTGATTCAGATATATTTATTGTCAAAATTGTTCTAGTCTTCGAAATGAAACTGCTATTTAAATATTTTACTGCCTCTTTAGCCTTTAAAGTTTAAAAATTAATCAAAGCACAGTGGCAAAATTTAGCACAATAAATTTGAGGTACTTTTTATTTTAACTGCCTACTAATATTTATTTATTTAGCACCGCGTCTTACTACCTGTTCGGGTTATACGCTTTAAGTACTAATTACTCTAATGTATTAGGAATTGCGAAGGTTGAATTAGAGGAAGTGAACCCGCATTTGCGTGGAGGGAGAGTGGAAAACCATTTAGGAAAAACCAACCCCCAGTTCACCCGACCGAGATTCGAACCTCGATCTCCCCGTCCTCAGCAGTCGAGCTTCTACACGACAAGCGCGTTAGCCAACTACGCCACCGAGGCGGGTTGCCTACTAATAAACGGAAATAAATGGTACGACAAAATCGTTAGTGACAAAATCTTCAAAAGTGAGTTATCTTGTGATTTTACCTTAAATAATTTTTCCCCTGATAAATAAATAAACAGTATTATTTATCACTACCGCCCCCAAATATTCATTTGAAAAAAAAAATTCAAGTTTTTTTTAAAAAGGAGATTTTTAAAGCAATGACCCGAGTTCATTTCTACTTTGCTCAATAACACGACCCGGCTGCTAGGCCTTGTATCTATGGCCCATAGTTTTTATTGGAAGGGGGGTCATCCTGAAATTACGTAAGGCTTTTTTAAGTATCTATGGCCCATAGTTTTTATTGGAAGGGGGGTCATCCTGAAATTGCGTAAGGCTTTTTTACATGATTTTAGATCCTCCCTCCCCTCACGTAAGCTCCCTCCCATTTCTCTAGCTTACGTAATTTTTAAAGATTTTGTAAGTCATGCTATTTTAATCATTTAGTTATTTTTAGACATGAGGATTGGTAATATCCCACTTTGGTGGTCATATGGTCTAAGGCGTCACTCCCGCAATAAACTATTCTGCCGATGACAGGGAGATCGTGTCTCAATCATGATCGTGTGGTATTTCCTAAATCTTTTCCCACTCTCTCTCCAGGCGAATGCGGGTACACTTCCTCTAAATTGAAACGTATTGATCCCTAAACCACAGCATAGTTAATTCATACCTAAACAGGCAGAGTTAATTAAAGAAATATACCCACATTTGCGTGAGAGAGTAGAAGGAAACGATTGAATAAGATCTCCCCAAAATACCCTATGCAGGGATTTGAACCCCCAGACAGAAGCGTCTAGCTGGCTGGGATGGATGGGCTAATTTTTTTGCTCGAGAGTATAATTGTATCTTGACGTTTTATCTCCGCACGTTTAGTCCAACTTGGTCGCCTACACACTTCACAGTCTTGCACTACACTTCTTATCTCTATCAGCTCTAGGTAAAGTCTGCTTTCAGCCTCGGTGGATTACCGGTCAATCAGCCTCCCAATTGTAAACAAACCAGTAATGCTGCCAACCTAATGGCTGGAATTCACCAGTTTGTCAAACGTTAGCAACGCCATCTATTTTTAGAGCTGAAAGCTCAACACACCGCCAGAGAGGTTAGGCAGGGCCTTAAATCCCGGTAGGGTGCACTGATAGTGTTTTTTTCTAAATGCTTTCTCCCGCTCTCTCCACGTAAATTTGAGTGCACTTCTTCTAAATTACACCTAGATCATCCCTATAACCCAAACGGGTAGAAAGACGCGGTGCTATAAAATATATGTTACTGTGAATTTGCTGAATCCATTATTTTGTAAAATATCAAGTGAATGTATATAATCACCGAAAGCGATGGTTTACAAATAATACGATTTATCTAAATTTACCAATGATTTTATCAATTTCCCAATGCAGTTTGATGAAAACCTGAAACATGAACGGTATTATCTACATTCACAGTTTTTTTTTAATATTTGTGTATCTGGATAAAAATATTGAACATAAATCCAAACTAACCTGGTTTAACCTAACCTAAGCTAAAATAAACAAGTCTAATTTTGTATAAGCTAACCTAGCTTGACTACACTAACCTAACCAAAGCTAATATTGACGTGACTTATTAACAACTCACTGTACTGGTGGTTGATGATAATTTTGTAAAATATTCGGCGAGTATGTGAAATAGTAAATTCATTTTTTACATTCCTCAAGTGAAAGAGTGGCTTTGTAGAATCACCGATGAATTTACAAACTCATCATATTCACCACATTCACGGTAGCATATGCATTAGTCTCTATGCATGTACTAATTATGCTAATGTGTAATGAACGTGGAAGGTTGAATTTAGAGTAAACGTACCCGCATTCGCGTGAAGGGAAAAAGTAAAAAGCATTTATAAAAACCTCAGTGCACCCGGACGGGATCCGAACCCCAAGCTCCATGTCATTGGCCATATATTATATTATGAGAGCGGCTCCCTCGACCTGAAGAGGGTCAATCTTTGATTAAAGCTTGGAAGCAGAGGTTGGTGAAACCACCAATAGCCCCGAACCGGGGGGCGTAGACCCAGGACAGGTGCAGAAATCACCCCATAAACCTGTCACCAGTCACCTGTGTAAGATGGTGAGATTAGAACAGAGCTAAGCGGTAAAAGACATGGAAAATTGGCAAGGCGGTATAAAGGTAAACCTCTGAAGACTATGGAGTAGCCTATATATTGAATGTGTGGTGACCTACCGCCACAAGATCAAAAGGAGCAGAAGCTTCCCGCCATTTTCGTAGAGCAGCACAAAGGCTCGAGAATTCCTCGCACTTCCTTCACGCCTCGCCCTTAGGCTACCGGCCACGCTTGCGACCTGGTCGCAGCGTTTTTATGACCAGTAATCATGGCACCGAGGTGTGAAGATGTGTTATTAGCGATAGTGATATATAGTTATATGAAGAAGAAACGTAAATATAGATAATATAGTGTCCACCCCATTAATATGCACAGACGTACTTATGGACATACGTGTAAAAAACCTGAGAACACACCCCTATTTAATTATAATGTTTTCGGTGTCACGTATAGAATGCAATTTATCGCTATGTTCACGGTATTTAAAAAAATATTATTTTACAAAGTGTAATTAATTATTATGATTGGAAACAACCTTTGCACTCTTTAAGCTCTTGCCAAGCATTTCCATCTATTGTTAGTTTGTATACTGTATATGGTCTGATTTTATTATTTTATTTATGCTAATTAAAGAAGTTCTTACCTTGTTTATTTCTTTCTTCATTGTTTAATTCATCCCAACCCTGCAGTGGTGCAACTGCATCCTCTATCCAGATCTTGGATTTAACATCCCTGTTTGCGTAGTCTCGATATTTCAGATGCCACAATGGTCATCTAGGATTTACTTCATTTATAGATATATAGCTCGGTATCAAACATTTCTAAGTACTGTATCCTACCGAGTGTCAAACTCTAAACGGGCGGTTTGCAAGAAAGTTAGTGAAAATGCTTAGTGGAGGAGTGATAGTGTGGTTGCTGCGACCTGGTCTCAAGCGTGGCCACCCTCTTAAGAATCAATGTGATACACTACTGCGACCTGGTCTCAAGCGTGGCCACCCTCTTAAGAATCAATGTAATACACTACTGCGACCTGGTCGCAAGCGTGGCCACCCTCATAAGAATCAATGTAATACACTACTGCGACCAGGTCGCCAGCGTGGCCACCCTCATAAGAATCAATGTAATACACTACTGCGACCTGGTCGCAAGCGTGGCCACCACCCTCATAAGAATCAATGTATAACACTACTGCAACCAGGTCGCAAGCGTGGCCACCACCCTCATAAGAATCAATGTGATACACTACTGCGACCAGGTCGCAAGCGTGGCCACCACCCTCATAAGAATCAATGTATAACACTACTGCAACCAGGTCGCAAGCGTGGCCGTAGCCTGACTCCGATCGTTTCGAGTACTTGCTTTAGTCGCGTAGCATTGAATTTAAAAAAAAATCCCAACTAAAATTTCAGGACTAATTCATTCTATCAGTAATTTTTTTAGACAAATAATGTTTATCTTATAGTAAAGTTGTTTTTTATGTTTTTATGGGAGGGCGGGGTGGGGAGGGGGAAAGAAACGCGCTGATACAGTGACTGGCCAAGGGCTAAAGAGAGCCTAGGTACGCCTCTGTTTGAAAGTTAATCGTGTGGCGATGTTGATTAGAGAATAAACTTTCAAAGGTTTATAATATTTTTACAATCAATGTATTTGCATATATTTTCTAGTTGAATAATGAGGACCAAAACATTACATTGCGATAAAAAGATAGTTATGTAATTTAAGAATATTGGCTTAGAAAATTTAAAACAATGTTAATGTTTCAAAACTTTGTCTTAGGTGAGATAAGTCTACAAAAAATTACAAAGTTACAAAGAAAACAACCAATAATAACGGCTTATTCGCTTTTTAAAATTGAAAACAATGTTAATGTTTCAAAACTTTGTCTTAAGTGAGATAAGTCTACAAAAAAGTACAAAGTTACAAACAAAACAACCAATAATCACGGCTTATTCGCTTTTGAAAATTTAAAACAATGATTAATGTTTCAAAACTTTGTCTTAGGTGAAATAAGTCTACAAAAAAGTACAAAGTTACAAAGAAAACAACCAATAATAACGGCTTATTCACTTTTGAAAATTTAAAACAATGCTAATATTTCAAAACTTTGTTTTAGGTTAGATAAGTCTACAAAAAAGTACAAAGTTACAAAGAAAACAACCAATAATCACGGGCATTTCACCTTTGAAAATTTAAAACAATGTTAATATTTCAAAACTTTTTATTAGGTGAGATAAGTCTACAAAAAAGTACAAAGTTACAAAGAAAACAACCAATTATCAAGGATTATTTGCTTTTCAAAATGTAAAACAATGCTAATGTTTCAAAACTTTGTCTTAGGTGAGATAAGTCTACAAAAAAAAGTACAAAGTTACAAATAAAACAACCTATAATCAATGCTTATTCGCTTTTGGAAATTTTACTAGCGTTATTAGAAACCTTCGATGAAAAGTGAAAGGGCACACTTGAAACCCCAACTACAAGCGCAAACGCTGGATTGGCTTCTAGCAAAGATTTATATTTTTTTATATTATCGGCGATAGTTCTCCCAAGCTTATTAGCAATCCCCTTAACCCATTCCTGGCAGTTATTATACGTGACGATGTATGGCTTTCCATTGTCTTCATGGTTCATTGCTAATGTTCTCAGCTTTTTAGGCGATGTCAATATTTTGCCAAGGAGATAGTATTTACCATCTTTCTTGGGCCTTTCTTTGGAGTAGAATGGTGTCAGATTCCCTTCATCTTCATTAGCTGAAAACAAATAGCCATACATTATTATGAGTTCATATAAAACAAGTAATCAGGCAAGTGCGAACCAAAAAAACTATTTTCCCCTTGTCCAAAAGTATTATAACTGAACGAAAACTTGACGTGTGGAGGTCGATAGAGGAAATCCTTATTCAAACTAAAGTGGACTAGATATCAGGACCCCCTATGTAGTAATAAAAAAAATAGATAAACTTACATGGATATGCCCACGATTAGAAAAGGATATAGCCATTTTATTTTAGTATCACCTATGTACTAATTATAATAATGGGATAGGATGAGACAGGTTTAATTTAGAGGACCCACATTTGCGTTGAGGGAGAGTGGAAAACCATTTAGGTAAAACCACCCTCAGTGCACCCATGGGTATAGCATGATTGGCGTGATAACCTTCTTTTTATAGTATTGTGTTTTTTACTAACCATTCGGGTAGTACGAATATGAACTAATTACGCCAGTAGTTTTAGGGATGAGGAAGGTTGAATTTAGAAGGAAATATACCCGCATTTGAGTAGAGAGAGAGAGAGAGTGGGAACACATTTATGAAGAACCAACCTCCTCAGTACACCCGACTGGTGTCGAACCCCGATCTCCCCCGACTCCCAATTTAGGGAGTCTTTTCTATTCCAAGGGCAACGCCTCAGACCAAGCGCTCACCGAAGCGAGTAAACCCTGTTATTCTTTGCGTTAGCAGCCCATTATGGTGGTCATGCGTTTATTATTAAAGGAAAAATAAATTGTTATCATTTTTTATTGGTGAATGAATATTATGCTTTGACATAATATGTTCATTAATAGCAAATATATATGATAAAATAAATAATAGTTAATTTCTTAAGGATGCTGTTTCATAGTAGATCACTGATATGAGTTGTAGACGTTTAGAAATCACGCATCAAATAAGAAGTTAGCCCCGTCTCGGTGGCGTAGTTAGCTAGCCCGCTAGTTTCGTGTTGAACCAGGCTACCGAGGA
>CABFOV010000676.1:0-76973 GCA_902141375.1 Timema poppense
TATATATACAAATAAAAGCAATAGCAACAGAAAAGGAACTTCACGTAAATTAATTATCATATAAATCTTCAACCTTTACTATTTTGACGATCTAAATCTCTCTATTGATAGAATAAAGGATTCGAGAGTAAATGCACTTGCATTTTTGGGGATAGAACATGATAAACCATTTAGTAAAACCACCCCCATTACACCTGATTAGGATTTAAACCCCTAAGCTCCATATTTTAACAATCTAATCTTTAATGAAATTGGCACTTAACCATACGACCATCAAAGCGGGTTTAGTAATAATTATCTAACCCTATGCTTTCCATAACAATGAAAAATAATCAAATTCATATTTTTAATATAGTAAAATCTATAGTATACAAAAATAATCCAAAATCACAGTATGGAAAAATGCAGTTTATCTTCAAAATATAACATTTTTACTTATAAATCTAAGAATCCTTTGTCATAGCATAAAAAAAAGTTTTGGTTCTATTATCGGTGGCATAACCAGGGTAGTATGTGTACTCTCATTGGACAACAAATTGACTTAAAAAAACTCTAGTTTTTTCCGATAAAATTTTATTTAAAAAATACTGTAACCAGCATTATTGCTAGTAACCAGTCTGAGCATCAATATGGATTATTACCTGATTCTGACAATTACACCATCAAAGTATTATTAAAATAATTTAAAAAAAAAATGTATAATATATATTACAAAAGTGGACTTGGACATAAACCAAGAGTAATTCACAAAACACATTTTTTAAATTTTATAAATGCTAAGATAAGATGCAAAAAATTGCTATTTCCTTTAAAAGATAACTGTACAAAATTATATTTTTATAAACAAAATGCTGCAAACTTATATTTTCTTCCAGTTGGAAAGAAGATATTCAGGGATTAACCGAGGAAACACAGTTTCATAAATTCATTAGGTGGGTTGACTTAAAGATAAAATTGATCAAAGTGAATCATTTTATGATTCACTTAATATTTTGGTTAAAGAAAAAGTTAACAAAAGTTGGTATTTCAAGAATTTTTTCCCCCTCTTTTAATAATATTACTAACCATTTTTACATAAAAATAAAATTGGGCCCTGATAATAAGTTGAAAGTTGAATGCAATCTATTGATGGCAAAAGATTGTAGATCTCTGATTTAGACGGTGCCTAGTGAGAGCAAAAGTGTTTTTCCTTNAAGTGTTTTTTCCTTCCAAATGTTAACAAGATATTTTAATTGGTTTCCAATAAATGATTAAAATCATATTCATACCAAAGTTTAACCATGACAATTAATCAACAATATAATCAAAACTAGCCTTTTGTTTATCATTCATTCTTTATTAAAAAAATCCATAAAATAATACACCTAAATTTGTACAAACAATACATGCTGAAGATACACAAATTAAAAAATAACTACAAAGTAAGTCTACAAATACATGGAATAGCAAGACTACACATAAGTCATTATGATTAAAAACACAGCTTATTGGTGCGAGATACAACACATTTCTCAGGGGTGACTGCTTGCAGTAGATACTTCATATACTGTACAGCTTTAGGGGGTGGTTTAATTGCTCAGTCTCATAAGACTGCCTTTACCTCTGATTTGTGAGCTCCAACAAGACTAGCATTGAAAAATAACCTACATTGATAGAAACAAGATAATTTAGGTTTTTTTAAAATGGTTTAAACACTCCTTTTGTGTATGATAAAAACCTTCATGGCAGGTTCATACCTTAGAAATAATATATTTAAATAAATAACATTTAATGAGTGCTATAGTCTTAGAAGTATAAAGCCAAGTGAGTTATCTTTTGCCTTAAAGTAGACTCAAAATTAATAAAGGATCAGATGTGCCTATTTGTATTGTCATTTTTAGAGATGTCCAAAAGAGGGCTACGGAGTAATTTTTTACCTTTGTTTAAATTACCGATATATTGCTCTTGTTTAACATTTAGGATTTGCATTAGGGAAGTTTGGACACTCATGGCTTGAAAATAAAACAATATACTGTGGGATGATGGGATAAATATTTTGTTTTGCACCAAATTTTACCTAAGTTGATATAAAATCAATTTTTTGTTATAAGGTCCCACATTTATTTTAACGGTCTTTTACATATTTTAAATAGCTGATTCCTCTTTAAACCTATTGTATATCTAGTGTAGGATTGATTCGTAGTTAAGGTATATCACTTTTTAAGTGTGACCAATTCTTTATATTACTTTTTTTAGCTCCAAACATGAAGGGAATCGAAATATGTTGGAAGTTTGGACACCTCTGGTACCGGAGTTGTGGGCCACATGAAAAATAAATACTATCAAACTATGATGTCCGAGGGAAGAACTAGGTATGTACAATATTTGGTCGAATTCCTTAGAAATCAGTATTTTATATACAAAAAAAGGATTGGCCAGATTTATATACCCTTTTCATATCTTCTCAAATATTATATACATATCTAATTTACAATTGTATAGTTTAGCTTTCTAATTTGCAGTATGCCAACATTGATATAAGGAATTTATGCTTTCTCTATGTTACTTTTGCATAACTTTTTGAAAGTAAAAAGAATTTTGAATTATGGCATCACGGCTAAAAAAACCTATATTAAAAAGATATTCAAAGGGAGATGTACGGGTTTTCCAATTTTAGTTTTACTAAAATAAATTATTGTTATTTTTTTAAGCCAAATCCAACTTTTTAAAACTATTTTGTGCTTAGGTCTATTGAACTGTTGTTTCACTACTTTAAATATCAGGCCTTTAACCAAGTTTTATTTGACAAAAACTGCATCATTTTAACAGTTTTATTCAATAGAAAATATTGTGTACACTAGAAGCTTGTTAATCCGAACTAATTGGGACTGGAGCTTTTTTGTATTTAGCGAAAATTTGGACTAAGCGATAAAATACAGGGTTACAGTGTTTTCAAAAATTTTAAATTAAATTTATTACATTTATTTAACTGATGTGTATACATATATATATATAAAACACCTAATATGTACTGTAATTACTCGTAGTTGCAGGTAAACACATTGTGTAATGATATTGGTGTTTGGATCACTCTAAATTATGTAAAAAGTCATGGATGAAGGTAATTTTTCTTTAAAATGATATATGGAGTATCCTTTTAAGATTCATCCATGAAGAAACACGCGCTTCTCAGAAATAATCTGAAAAGGATTACACCTTTAAAAAATATTTTTTTATACCATCTTTCCTGTTAAAAGAACAACTGTGATTTCCTGTTAAAAGGAACAACTCAGCAGTATTTGAAAAATATGAAGTATTTGGCGAAGATGCCAATTCCCTATACCAATAAGAACCTAGCCTTCACAACACCTGTCGCCAGGACTCTTTCTCTTAGTTAGATTTTACACTGTTGGTGAGGGGAGAAACATGCAAGGGGTATGTCATATATAAACCGTTTGTGCGTATCAATCGGGCATACAGGATCCAAACCGCCCACACACAAGTCAGAGCCACACACTGGCAGTCACAGTCTAACACATTATAAAATAACTTACATTAATATCACAAGTGTGCAGTGATATAAAACATTTAATTAGGAATATGTATAAGTAATTAACAGGTGTCATTTAAATAAATCGTGTGTGAATAAACAGCCATAAACAGTTCTCTTTAATTAATTTATTAATTATACCGTTCTAATTAGTGCTCGACCACAGAGGTATAGACAGCTGGTTAGACTGTATCTTTTCCATAAAGCGATGATAGGCGCTCGATCACGGAGCTATAGACAACCTAAACATCATCACAGCATTATATCAGGGAATTAATTCGTAGTGTTTCAATCGACGCCCAAAGAGGGGCGATTGATTCCATAGTGATACAATTGACGCCCAACGCGGCGCGAATAATTCAATAGTATTACATGTTACAACATGTAAATATTAATCGTTTATTATCACTTCTTACACTTCTCTTTTAACTTTGAGCTTGTTAACCAATAACACATGTTTAATTCTTTTCCCTAGTTTTCCAAAAAAAGCGTTGGATTATCCAGAATTTCGTACTACCGGGGTTTAAATGTGTTATTTTTTAGCGGTGTCCTATTTGGGAAATTATTTCAACTGAAATAATTTTGTCTTGGTAACTATAATTTTTAATTTATGATCTGGATCGTTGTTATTGTCCAATTTGGTATGTAGCAATTAACAGAAAAAAAAACTTTTGAGTAGATGGAATGGAATTATTGATTAGTGGTCATCATTTCTCAGGAGAAATGTATTTTAACTGTCACTATGAACTCTCTTAAATGTTAACTTTATTGGATGTATAGTGTATTTGTCATTTGGATTAAATTCAAAGACAAGATTTAAAGAATCAAATTAAAATTCTTTTTGATTCCATGGTTTATGTTTGGATAAAGTCCTTTTTCATATAGCACCTGCCTTGACTTATACAAAATATATTCACACTCACCCGCCTCGGCGTAGTTGGCTAACGCGCTTGTCGTGTTGAGCTTGACTGCTGAGGATGGGAAGATCGAGGTTCGAATCTCGGTCGGGTGAACTGGGGGGGTGGTGGTTCCTAAATGGTTTTCCACTCTCCCTCCACGCAAATGCGGGTTCACTTCCTCTAATTCAACCTTCCCAATTCCTAATCCATTAGAGTAATTAGTACTTAAAGCGTATAACCCGAATGGGTAGTAAGACGCAGCACTAAATATTAATATTATATTCACACTCTCCAAATTTTTGGAGTTTATTTTTATGGGCCATGGTTAGCATTAGAATCTTTTTTGGGGGTTTTACAGTATGCATGAATTTTTAAAAAGATCTAAAAGTATGTCCAAATCTTTTGCTTGCTGTTCTCTGTAACTTATACCGTGTTCATTGACATTGCTATAAGGATCTTCCCCTATTATATACATCATCTAGACGAACACACCCTGAGTCAGTTCACGAGGACCAATAATTAGTGCCGTAATGATTCAGCTGATCTGATCTGATTCAGCTCACTTCAGCTTTTAATATAAAACATGGTTACCTGCACGCTGATACAGTCAAATTACCGATTCAATCACGCGTTACATTTGATTTTGTCAACAGAAACCACATTGGGTGATTTGGCAGAAAGAAACAAATTAATTGCCAGTGGCACATATATTGAAGTAAAGAGCATTAAGCGGGGTTTCAAGCGCAGGGTGCAGCATCGCCTTGTGCTGAATGGGCAGTCACCTGCTCTCAGGGTTCAACTCTGCACTTGTAGACTTTTGTTGTTATGAGTCCGCAATGGGATATATAAACACAAAACTATTGATAATTATAGTAGAGCAATATGGAATAAGACCAGCTTTGGTGACCACATGGTCTAAAGCCTCACTCTTGCACTAAACTAGACTGTCGATGATGGGGTGATCGCGATCAGGTGCACCGAAAGTAATTTTTTCCTAAACGGTTTCCCATTCTCCCTCCACACTAATGCGGGTACACTTTCTCTAAATTCAACCTTCCTAATCGTTAGCCCAATAGCATAATTATTAAATAGGCTTATAACCCAAACAAGTAGTAAGACGTCAAAAAAAAAGAGGGATAAGGTGTATTTATATAAAGACTGGAATTTAAAGGAATCAGCATGGAGAGATATGTGTTATATCAAAGGAAAACTTTGAAGAACTGGAACAAAACTAAATCCATGAGTTTGATACTTTTATTATTTATTTCATTTCAACATAATAACTAATGCGGTTATAAGAAAAGTTACTACTTCTCTCTGAAATTCTCATATTTTAACCTAACTTTTTCCTGGCATCATCCATTCAAGCTCTAAATATTCTCAACTACAATCATTAATCAATCTACGTTAAACTTTGTTAAGTATGTTTTGAGTTTGAATGAAAAATTCAAATTTTTAATATACCTCATAAATTTTAATCCAACATCTCACAACATGAAAAGTGATGATCTTTCATTGTGTCATTTTATTAACTATTAGCTTGCTTTGATTACCATTCTCAATCTATTTTACACGTTTGATAGTTTTATTCCTTTACTAACTGTATTAATATTATATAAAACTATGACTTATGGCTTCATCTCACCAAGGAACTGACCCAGCTTTAAATACAAAATAATAAACCATTGTTGTTCTAATTGAATTAGCAAAATATCCTCTTGGTGCCAATTTTGCATTTGGCATGTTATCGAAGATTTGCTCCAACACTTCAGGTGTATTTGTTAAATTCATGAAATCGTTGCGCAGGCGGTTCCAAATACTTTGTGTTACTTCTGTCAAAATATTGCTAATCATTGAGAGGCCGACTTGGTAGGAGTAATAACATGGTGGCTACAGAAAGGGAAAACTTGTGAAAGGTCAGGAAATTTTATAGTACATTTTTTGTCAACACCCCGAGGCAGCAGTTCTTCAAATGAACACAGAGAAAAAAAATAGTAAAACCTAATTTATTTATTCCAGGTAAATAGGTTTGACAAAATGGACAGAACAGATAAAGTCTGTTCATCATAGGAATTGTTTTCTGAAAGGCCTTTTTCCCTACCAGAAATCTATTATATAGTAGGATATTGATAGAAATAAAGACTTTTCAGAGAGTAATTCCTACCGTGAATAGAGTATACTCTGGGATGAAAGCTATTAAAAAATAAGAGCAAGGAACATCTGATTCCTCTACCAAGGCTTCAAAGGCTTTATTTATTTCATTAGCAAAATAAAATTAAGAGTCCAATGGTTACCCACAAAAGCAGCAGCAATAACAATAACAACAATAATGAATAAGAAAGTGCAGTAGGGGATGCTAACGATGAAGCAGGTACTGTAAGAGCACAAAATTGCTTTGAGTGAAGAAAATCGTGGAGCTATCCCACAATCTGAGAACAAAATGAGTACAGTCAACTCTCGATTCTACGACCTTTCACGGTTCCCTGGAAAAGGGTCGTTATTTCTAAGGGGTCGTTATTGGAATTTTAACAGATTTTGTTCCATCCCTGACCTTCATACGAAAAAATTGCATTTCTTAGACAATACGTGAAAAAGTAAATAAAATAAAACCTATCCATTTCTTGAAGAAGGTACTCCTTTCACTCATTTCGTCAAAATTATAAGTTCATATCAAATTAAAAAAAAATAGCGTGGGTCATCAAAAATCGTTCACAAAATCCAACCAAAAACGTAACCAAGTCAAAATAGCAATGTTAAACAATAGCATGGGTCGTCAAAAATTGTTCACAAAATCAAACCAAAATAGTAACCAAATCGAGAATCGAAATAACAATGGCAAAAGCAAGCCTGGCGCGTGATGTAGCAGCAGTCGCGCGGGGAAACATTGTCTTGCTTGTGGGAGGGGGTGGACAGAGTCAAGTGATATTGGCTGGCATTGATGAGGTGGTGTCTTTTTTTATACCTGACCCACCCCAGTTACTAATAATACAGCGTTCACAAAGATAATTGCAACGCAACGACCTAAATAAATGCAACAAACACATTTTACAGCCAATTTCCTTAAACTTTTCAACCTTTTTTCCCACATTTTTCACGGATCCTCAAAAAAGGGTCATTACTTCGAGAGGGACGCTATTCCCGGGGTCGTAAAATCGAGAGTTGACTGTACTACTTCTATGCAAAGAAAAAGGAATTCTGAAATGAAGAATGAATTGGATGCAAAAACGATTAAATTAATTGACCATCAAATAAATTTACCAAAGAATGACCATGAGAATCATATAATTTTTAATAAGTTGTTTAACTTCCTTATCATGACTTAATGATGACCCAACCTTAAATTTCATTCAGATGTTATGGGTTTGTTAACAGAATATCAAAAGAAAGACACAAACGGCATTTAACAATTTTCCAGTCACACCATTTTAGACAGTAAATGAATTATTACTAATGATATATTTATGGTTATTTCACTTGGCTACAAATAAATACAACAGCACCATTACTGATGATGAGCCCAGGGGATAAATTTCAAAATCACTATCAGTAGTATCTACTGTAAGTCAAGCCCCTGATTAATCTATGATATATCTGGTTACACCTTCATATTGATCTTATGTTTTCATGTTATTACTCCATAGTTAGTTTATTCATTAACTTAAGACATTCAATAAAAGAGGCTCACCTTAAGCATATCACATTTTTCTTCAGGATTAATGCTTCTTCTCGTAGTTTTGTTTTATCTAATCAAATAGCCTTTTATTCTCCTTAACAGTTAGTCAAAAATAGATATCGACATTTGAAAATAGTTGAAAATTTTTAATTCATCTCTCCCCAATTGCCACATAACTGTCTGATAGGATCCCAAATGATAACTCTGCATCACAATAGGATGTAGTCAATATCTTCTATTCATTCTTTTACAACAACAGTAATACCAGTACATTATAAACATGTTCATGTCCATCTTGCAAGAAAGAAGTTGGAGGTATGTTTTACTGATTAAGTCTAAAACCCGCATCGTGTAAACAAGCTTTTATATTTGCATTTTAGATTAGAGAGTAAAAATAGAAGCAGTAAACTGTGGCTGCACCTTATA
The DNA here is from genome assembly GCA_902141375.1 of Timema poppense. Taxonomy (NCBI): domain Eukaryota; kingdom Metazoa; phylum Arthropoda; class Insecta; order Phasmatodea; family Timematidae; genus Timema; species Timema poppense. Next base: position 8,528 of record CABFOV010000676.1, read on the forward strand.
ATTAGTAAGAAATTGGAGAGCAATTTTTAAAAACAGTTTCATGAACTTAGAAAAGAAGATGTAAAGTTAAAAAAGAATCTGTTCTCTTTTGTCATTTTTTGGTGAGCTATAAAATAAATTTAACTGTTTGCATTAGAAAAGAGAAACTGACACGAGGTTTGTGCTAGAAAAGCGAAACTAACATGAGAATATGCAGTAAATTTACAACCATTGTTCACATTTTTTGGGGGGTAAAATTGCTATATTAATTACAGCTTGCATTCCACAATGCTGGCTGTAGTCCAATTTTTTTGAGAAGTTGATCAGTATCAAGGACTGTACCGTGTTTCTCCATTAGATGCAACTTAGAACACAGCTATTTCAGCACTGAGTCTTAGCTTACACACATGCACGCACAAACACACACTTACAGACAAGGCTTCATAGGCCCTAATAACCTACTGGTAACGTCGGCTCTTGTGAACTGGCTCACACACACTTGTTTGAAAGAGGCCTTAGATATCAGTCAATTATATGCATCTTGTTTTAATTGGAAACTTCACCTGTCTTTGAAATTATATTTTAAATATAGCTACAATACAATATATTTAAAGTAATCAATATCAAAGATGATATTTAAAGAAAATCACTCATTTAGTATTCATTATAAAATGTTTTAGAATGCCAACTTTGCACACGGCTGAAAAATATTTTCTGGTGTCTTCAGTGATATTTGGGACTCCATAACTCGGAAACTATTGTTTATATGGTTTTAAAATATTATATATTATTCAAAGAAACATCAACTAAGATTGTAGGTAAAATTTTCTCGATGAACTGACACAGAAATACCAGGGCTTAAATACCCCATTTGTTGCTGATGAGTTGTATAATAAATATGCTGACGAGAGAGATTTGAGGACATAGATTCATATTTGTGCTCCCATTCCTCATAATATATATATATATATAAATACAATTTCCCCCTGCATTGTTGGCTACACAGACTAAATAAAAGGCTCCTCTAGTTTGAATCACCGGTGAGGGGAGATTACATTTCACAAATTGGCTGGGTGTACCGAGGTTAGTTTTCCTTAAGTTGTTTCCCATGTTCCCACCATGCAAATGTTCATCCTTACCTCATAATCCTAGTCGAAATATGTGTAGCTTGGTCGGGTATTAATATGCACTGTGGTAAGTAAGTGGGTACAGACTTAGTAAGAAGTGTTAAAAATCTATTAAGACTTAATATTTTGAAATTTTAAACATACATTTAGTCATTTGGCTCTTTATACAAAATATACTCTACCAATAACTAACTATTCAACGAAAGTTTCCACAAAAACTCATTTTAAAGATCTGTTGAACAGCTTTAAAAGGGTTGTCAACACATACACATTAATACCTTTCTTAAGGCAATCTGATTGAAAATTTGTCTGAAATTACATAAAAGAGCCACTTTTCAAAATTTGAAAACATCAAGGTTAAACACACATTAAAGTATAGCTTGGCCCAGATATTATTAAGTAAATGCCCGTGCTTTTGCATCAGCACTTGCCGGTACCAGTTGACACACACTCGTTTTGTGTAAAGCTTTGACATGCTTATTTTCAATAATGAAAAGCTCATAAGATCAAAATAATATTGCTATCGCTATAGTCTGTGATGAGCTGGAAAAGCTAACACTTATATTTTAGATTCATTAAATTAGTTTGAAAAAAATACAGATAGATACTTTAGATGAGATTTTACAGCCAGTTTCAAAATGTAGCAAAATGCCCTCAAGATATTTCCAATTTTTAATAGATTTAAAAGCTCTTGAGTTCTTTCTTATGTGGAAATGTTTTATGGTTGGAGTACTTAGGAAATTACTAAAAAAACCTTGATTTGGAGAAATTCTTTGAATATCATTAGTAACCAAGATATTTACCTAGAAAAAGTGGATTTTACAACTACAAATTATTTTCCCATCACTGAAAATTACCCTCAAGGGCACCGCATACTTTAAGGGACATTCCCTCAAATGAAAGTATTTCTTATGAGAGTGGCAGTTTTGAAGCTTCTAAGCCACTAAAACAATCACCAATTATCTTAAACATATATGTTATGACCCTCTTAAAAATGACCTTTATGTTAAGGGGAATATTGCATTGGAACTTTTCAGAGAAAACCATTTGTTTTTTCAACATAACTAAACCTATTTAGGTTTTACTTTCTAAAATATCATTTTATCAATTTTAATTTCTTGTAAATGCTGTTACTACTATACCATTTTCCAATACTATAAACTGTGTTTGATTTTCTATATTTGACTTAATATCTTACTATAGATGAACATCTAATTTTAATATGGTTGCTTGAATACTTAAACTATTAAATATTCACTAAAACAAATAAAAATTACATTTTTAAGTTGCAGATTGGTATTATTTATTTACTTTTTATCTTATTGTGTAAATATTTTAAATTTATTCCAAACTTATGGTGGATTAGTTCTGAGCCATTGGATGTTTGATTTTTGCCTATTTTGGAGGCCTGATTTTTATAAAATAGTTTCGTTACCATCTCGTGGTGTTCATGGTTTTAAAACATCTCGCATAAGACATTTTCATGCAGAAAGATTATTTTTGACATAACTGGAGTAATTTTAACTAACTTTAAATCTAGTTCTTAAACCCAAACAAACACCCCTCACCGCCACCTCCATCATTCTTTACTTTCATAGATTGAAATTGTGATGCCATAAGCATGCTCTCCTGAGGATTTTTTCCCCTTAAATGGCTTCTTACTTTCCCTTCATGTAAATGAGGGCAAATTTAAAATTTTTCTCCCCACACCATTAAAGTATAAAAAAAATAGCCAGGTAGACATGCTGCCAAAGTTGTATATATTTAAAATAATAATAATAGTATTTAGCACCGCGTCTTACTACCCGTTTGGGTTATATGCTTTAAGTACTAATTACGCTAATGGATTAGGAATTGGGACGGTCGAATTAGAGGAAGTGAACCCGCATTTGCGTGGCGGGAGAGTGGAAAACCATGTAGGAAAAACCTCCCCCAGTTCACCCGACCAAGATTCGAACCTCGATCTCCCCGTCCTCAGCGGTCGAGCTCAACACGACTAGCGCGTTAGCCAACTACGCCACCGAGGCGGGTTATATATTTAAAAGAATTGCCTGGTTCTCTCTCTAATATCTATCTGGACTATTTGCATAGTTATACAAATGATAAAGAAAATGCGGAAGTTATAATATGTAGGAAGTGTATCAATGTTTGCGCAAATGTGGGTACAATCCCTCTAATTTACTTTGTATCTGGCTTTAAGTTAGGGCAATGAAGGAGAAGTTAAAAATTAATATCTTTTTAATCTACACTGGTTGAGTGTAAACATTAGTAAGCTGTTCAAAGGCTATCTTTATATAATTATTATTATGCATTTTGACGAGTCTTACACATTGTCCAGGCTACCCACATTTAATAACGCCACTAGTGTATGAATGAAGAAGATGTATTTAGAGGGAATTTATTTGGATTAGTGTGGAGGCAGAGTGGGAAAATATTTAATCTAAAACACTCAGTATATGATTTACCCCATCACAGGTAAACCTTAGTAGACGAGATTGATGTTTAGTCCATTTGTCCATTGAACTTCTATACACATATTACATACATAATTGGTTTCAGTTGGTTTGCCATGAGTTTATAGCTTTTTATTTAAATCTGTAGGAGCATGTATGTTGATTCAATTTTATGTCTCTATTATATAATAGGGGATTAGTATATATACTAACATATTTTAAGAACAGTCCTAAAATACACATCACTGTTGGACACTTTTTCCTAAATTGTTTTCCATGTTAAAACCATTCAATTATGGGTACATTTTCTCTAAACTCTACCTTACGTGCTCCCTATTTTGTTAGCAAAATTAATATATGATTACAACCCGAATAGGTACAAAGGTGTGCACCACCCCCCCGTTGATAGAAATAATGTCATAAGCATGGCTTAGATTTTGATGGCATTTCATCCTTACATATTTTTGAGTCGTCACAGACAATGCTCATATGTACAGTACAAATTGTATTATTATGTTCATAATCTCCTGATTGTGGAAACATTTTTTATAGGTAATCTTGGAGTTTTAGGTAATATTTTCTTAGTTTGCACCCTTTTTGGCTCATTTTTGAACATTTTCAAAGTGTTTATTTGTTGAGTTTGCATATTTTGAATACTATCGATATTTTATAAACTTGTACATAAATGTTTTATTCACACAGTTTTGAGCATGAGAAGATAATATTCACAATGAACTTCTATCCTATTTTCCTGTCTGGTTGTAAAATACACATTCCTGGTGAGACATTACAACTAGGGTGGAGAGGGTTGCGTTGGGAGGGGGCATCTATTACTTCTCAAGCAGATATTTGTAAATCAATATTATATTAAACATAATATAAGACTGTGTTAATTATTAAATACTTTTCATAAGATTCAATTTATTAAAGTACATCGTTGATTTAGTCGTATGCATTCATTCAGATTTTTTTTATTAAACATTTAAGGTCATTTTATAAGGGATTTTTAAAATAATTTTTAGCCCCTCATAGTCCAGCCTTGGTTATAAGCTATGTCATAAGAAAATACAGTTGTTTACATGGGTCAATTTTCTTGGAAGGGAAAGGCTAGAGTGTGGCTTTTATCAAAGACCACCCACTTAATTTTCAGAAATCTGCTGCTTTATTTTTAGGTTGAACTTAGAAAATCAGTGTGATTTTCTTTATCTTTCTTACCTAGTGGAAGAAAACATTTTTCATTCAACTTTTGTATTAGACTGGTTTGCTGGTGACGAGATTGGGGTTCAAATCCCAATAAAGTGTACTGAGGGTGTTTTTTTCTCTTAAAACTGTTCAAAACACGCAATTTTTATTTATTTAGTTTTAGCAGTGTGTCTTACTATTCGTTCGGGCTATAAGCTTATGTACTAATACTTTAATGCGTTATGCATAAGGAAGATTAAATTAAGAGGAGGTGCATCCGAATTTTTGTGGCGTGTGAGCTGAAAAATATTTAGGGAAACCCACTTGAGTGCACCCGACCGGAATCGAACTGTGATCCCCGTCTTCAGCATGTCAGTTAAACAGTTTGAAGTTTAAATCCCAGTTGGGTGTAACAAGGTTATTTTTCCCTAAAATGGTTTCCCACTCTCAATCTACACACATGTGGGTACATTCAATCTAAAATGCCACCTTCCCCATTCCTAGCTCATTAGGGTAATTAATGTATGTGTATAACTCAAACGGGTAGTAAGTTGCCACGAAAAAAAATACTATTGTGATGACTACCAATAGTGTTGACGAAACTTTATTAGTGTCGGGTGAGGTGATTTGTAAAAAAATATCTTTTTGAGGAGTTTTTAGGGGATTGACTCCAAGCAAATGGAAAATATTTGTAAATGTAATGCCACTAAAAGCTATTTGGGGTGTCCCTTAAGCATTTGGAAATAATAATAGATTGTTATAGAATCTATTTGAAGTTTGATGCAAACCATCTTTCAGCTTCAAACTCGAGTATATAAGAGGGGAGTTTAACAAACTGGAGGAAGGCACATTTCGATGGGGGTGGGAGGGAGTAGAGAGAAATGGGTGGTGGCACCCCACCCTATCAACCCTCCCCCCTTCCCATTTCAACCTCAATGAGTACCGCTGGATATGAAACTATCGACAAACACACCATATAATGTAGATTATTTCCTCAGCGTCTGACTTAACCCAAGCTAAGAGGGATGAGGACAGCGTCTGAGAGTCACAATGGTTACTTAATTTTCTTTAAAAGATCTATACGTCAGTCATGTAATTACTTATGATGGAAAATATCAAAATCCAAATAATAATGATAGTAATAATAAGAAGAAGAATGGTAACAGAACTATCTTATCAATTGGCATACAAGTTTTTAATTTTTTAAATCTTTCTTTCATGGACATAGAAAATTGGGAGTCAAAAGTCTGGACATCCCTTGAAATTTGTTATAGCCCTTAAAAGTAAGGTGGGGGGAGGGGGCATATACTTATAAAATATAAATAAGAAATTGGGTTTTTTACTTTTCATTCTTGTATTACATCAGCCAGATACTAATTATTATTATTTTAATATAAACTTAAAGATGCACTAAAAATTCCTATTGTAAAACTAGCTTTACCAACATTAGCTTGTAACATGTACAAAGGTGTAACTATGCAGTAATGGATCCATGGTGGGTCCCCCCAAGAAAAGAATACCCCACCCTCCCCAAATCTTATGTATAATTATAGATTATGAAAAAAAATGACATTTATTATTGAAATTCTTTTATAAAACGTAATAATATAGATTAGGCAGGTTGAATTTTGAGGAAGTGCACCCACATTTGCGCGGAGATATAAGAGGGTAAACCCAACTAGGAAAAACCACCCTAAGTGCATTATTATACAGCCATAAAAGTTGTAAAAATTGTTGCTGAAAAGTTTCAATATAACGTAAAAAACTTAATTTGAATTAAATAAAACAATATTTATAAATATTATAAAAAAATCTATAATCAATTATCAATATTAGCACTTAGAGATATACATTGATCTCAGTGAAACTGTCTACATTTCCTCCAAGGACAAGCTACGGGCAGTAGCTCAACAGACAACATAGCTAATCTCTGCATCCTTGCTTGATTCATGTGCTCCTTAAATAAATTTTAATAAAGTATTGAAAATTACCTTATAGCTGTTTCTATTGATTTTACAGAAAAATATGTACATACATTTTTTGTACAGCATCAATTATGCACAATAAAGTGAGTATTGAGTAATTTTCGATTGAAATATTAGTTCTTTACTAAACAAAAACAGACTTAAAAGACAATGCTTTCATCTCTTACCAAATTAATTATGGGTGGCTGGACCTGCGTACGCAGGTGAGCCATATTTTGGGCGTGGGCCTGCGGAATATTGCTACTACCCTATAGTTACACCACTGAACTTGTAACTAACAATAATTTCAAACTCTATTAACATATTTTTTATTAATTATATTTGATAATCAAATATAGCTTTATATGTTTAAACATATTTTGATATATCTAACACCCGCTTTGGTGAACTAATGGTCTAACACGCTATTCTTGCGATAGACTAGACTGCAGATCCACGGAGATTGAGGATAGAATTTCGGTCGGGTGTACTGAGGTAGGTTTTCCACGTTCCCTCCCCACAAATGCGGGTACACTTCTTATGAATGTAACCTTCCTGATCCCTAAAACCATCAGCGTAATTGTTTGAAAACAAAATATATTCACAAATTCTCTGTTTATTTGACAAAAATTTGAATCTGGCCATTCCTCAGGAACTATATATCCTACTGAAAGAAAATATTTTGACCAGCCTACATAATATTATATTTATATATAATGTAAATAAAAATATAATATAGTATTATAAAATACATTATATATATTCAAATTTGAAGATAGCATATAAAACAATTTTCTGCGAAAGGAAACATTTCATTTTTAAAAACGGATAATTTGTATAGAATAAATATTACATAGTTAACCTTTATTGCCTCTACTACAAAAATTATAAACACTTCAAAAATAAGTATTTAAAAATACAATAAAACATATAGAAATATACTGCAAGAAAAGATTTCTCACCCAATTGCATTTATCGATTTTGACCAAAAGTGATAGGCTCACACACAAGTTTTACATTGAAGCATGACAATTTTATAATCTATGTGTCCCTTATCAATAACTTTTGTGTCAGGGGTGTTAATAATATTTACATATCACTATTTTATAATTTTTGCTACACACAGTATATAATAATGTATGCATCCTTACAGCTTTATACATGCAATGTCCTTCATTAAAACTGCAATGAACACACTTAAAATTATATATATTTTTTATTAGGTCCCTGTAATACAAATTTCGGTTGAATCTTGGCCGTGTCAACTGAGGTGTTTTTTTCTTATGATTGCTCATTCCCTCCACGCAAATGTAGGAACACTTTCTCTAAACTACCGTATTTCTTATCCGCCCTACTTCATTATTGTAAATTTACATATAACATTGAAGGTAATAAGTGAAGCATTTCTAATATTACAAAAACATGACATGGAAATAATCTTTACAGTGCACACTCTTATATGTGTTGAGTAACATCCTCATCTTAGCATTTGTGTTCCCCCCTCCCCTTCCTCTCTAAAGCTTACGCTATTTCCATCTCTTTGACTTGGAATACTGTGGCACCCACGAGGTTCAAGAAAGTAAAAATGATATTTGTGATGAATTTATTTTGTTAAGTAATAATCATCAAAATGAAATATGGAACTATGTTAACTTTGTTATTAATTTTAAAATAGTGGTGTTCCAAGTCATGTTCACTAGTGCCCCCACTCCCCTTTCATTATCCCCCTTTACAATTGATAGCAAAATAGTTTCAAGACATTTATCTATTGCGACTTTTAAGTGTATTTTTTGTTAAAATTGCCGTTAGTCCATAATGATTTAGATAGCCCTGTATTATCAATACCAAATTATTGACTATTTACAGATCAGATTACCAAAGGTAGGGAGGGCCAAAGAGTTTGATTGGTACACCTGAGTGAACCAAGTCTGTATGGGTTTTAAGTCGATGTACGAATTAAGCTAATTTGTTAGAGAAGAGTAAGGTTGCTTTTTGATGACATACATTCACATTTGCGTGGAGGGTGAGTGGAAAACAGTTTAGGAACAATAACCCCATAGCACCCAACTGGGATTGAACCCCGATCCCCGTCCTCGACAGTCCAGTGCAAGAGTAGTACTTTAGATCATGCGGTTACCAAATCGGATCCTGTAATTATATTAATTAGGTATTCTACGCACATGATATGAAATTAATGGATGAATTCTAAATTACAGTATTAATATTGTATTTTCCATGCAGAAATGGTAATAAATTCATAACACATTTAAAAAAAATCTAATTCACAAGAGCAAACCATTTATTTTTCTTTCGTCTGGTTGAGAGATAGTCATTTTTTATTTTATTTTCTTCGATCACTTTTTATAGAAATGGCTTCCATTGCAAAACACATCGTATTCACACAACTGATTTCATAAATGAACATAGTCGGGTTGATATTTTTCCTGCGAACATCTGTGTATCACAGTGCAACGCTTGGCATCACTGCCTGAGTTTTCACGAGAGGCTCATCTTGTTCAACTTTACATTGATAGGTCGCAGCATACAGCACCACAACACTTTTTTGAATCAAAATAAAACTGTACCACTTTATTTTAGTTTAGAACAATATGTATGTTGAAAAATGAAAGAGATAATTATTCTCAATCATATTTACTAGGTTTAAAAAACAAAACATTAAACCAATAATTAAACAAATAATTGGTGTTGAATTATACTAAATGATAGAGAAATGTATTTATTGTAATATAATAAAAACAGTTTTAGCTGAAGTCATCCCACATTTCAATAACAAGACCAGTTTATCTTATGCGGTGTTCTTTAAATTATTTTTTAATACTTAAATTTGAATTGGCTGGGTAGATATTAATAAAACATAAACCATGTAAGTGAATTGATTTTACATTAGTACAAATCCGATTCAAACGTCTATGATAGTTTTCTTAGTAATCGGGTATAGAGAAATAGCCTTAGAAACCGGCCGCGCTCATCTCTCATGGTGATCCATCCTCTTAACCAAAGTTTATTTTTATATTTAATAGGGCAAACAATTGATATTTTGAAAATATTTATCTTTCTGACTAAAACAATTAGGAACAGTTTGTGCTATACATTGTAGGTCTTTAATAACACCTTTAAAACGGTTACGCCATGCTACTACTGGAATTCAAGACCCAACATCTTGGTCACTAACAATATAGTATCTTGCAAGTACCAGTAAGAAATCTAAATAATAGTGTTTACATGATTGTATTGATATCAATGTTTTTGACCAAGGAGTTTTGGTGATCTTGGTATTGTGGCTGGTTAAGAATGTTTGTGACTTGTAATGATACCAAACCTTGGATTTGGTAAGTGACCAAACTAAATAGCTCAGTTTGAACCAATGAGCTGAGAATTGTGCACTGTTAATTTTATGTTAGATTTGATTAAGTAGAGTTTTGTTGTGAAAGGAGGATATGAACAATTATTTATGTCACAATCATAGATAGATATTATTGATTAAAAATATGTTATAAATCTAATAATTACAATGCATTACTTTGATGTAAAACTAAAAAATAAGTGTCATAACAAATAATTTAATAGACCTACTGCAATATACAACTATTTCTCTTCGTATTCTTTTATGAAAATTTTAAAGCTAATTTTGTGTATTTATATAGTTGTTAAAATATTTTTAGAAAGCGTTTATTTATGAAAAAAAGAACAATATTATCCAGGCCTATATACATAGCTGCACATAATGAAATTATTCATAGTTTTTGTAGCGATGTAGGATAACATAATTGAAGCTACCAGCTGTTATATCTTATCTTTCCAAACCACCATCTTTGCTTACGAAACATAACTCATAAGACATTATTGTCCTTCAGCTTGGGCAGAACGCTTGATACCAAGATCAACAAAGTTTGTTTTTGTACCTCGTTTTACTACTTGTCCTAGTCGGTGACCTGGTGGTCTAGGGGTAAGGTGTCAGACTTCTGTGTTGGCGGCCGAGGTTCATCTGATTACCAAACCCTTCCTTCACCTCTGACAAGACATCTTGTTAATGTGGGGAATGCCAGGCCTCCACCGTGGTTCAGGATTCCACGTTAAACTGTAGGTCCTTTTTTTTTCATCTAACAATCACCCTACCCATACACATTAGCGTAAGTGCGTATAACCCAAATGGGTAGTGAGACGCGGTGATAATAATAATAATAATAATAATACTTGTCTGCACTGTTTTGTACCTTGTTTTACTACTCGTCAGTACTGTTTTTGTATCTCGTTTTACTACTCATCAGGGCTGATTATGTACCTCGTTTTACTACTCATCAGGGCTGTATTTGTATGTTTTACTACTCGTCAGGGCTGTTTTTGTACCTCGTTTTACTACTCGTCAGGGCTGTTTTTTGTACCTTGTTTTATTACTCATCAGGGCTGATTTTGTACCTAGTTTTACTGCTCGTCTGGGTTATCTATATGGCATTATTGGCTAGGGATGATGAAGCTAGAATTAAGAAGAAATAAACCTGAATTTCTGTAGCCTATAATAAATTAACTTTACAACCAAAGTAATAATTATATTTTCATTTAATATGAATCCATCTAGTCAGTAAAGTAAAAAATCTCTCTAATAAAATAATGGCTTTCAAAACAAATAAGTGAAAAAATATAGTGTTTCAAGGTGAGATTTCGCTCCTCCAAATCTATTTTTGTTTAAATTTTCAAGCTGTCGAATAATCTGACAAGTTTCATGAATGGCCTGTAATATTGAAACTTTGTCTTGGAACCTTAGCTTGCCTGTGAACATCGCTCATGACTTATGGTGTCCAGCCAAAGTATATTTTAAAATTCCTCAAATTTTCCAGTCACTATATATATATGTATCTAACCATTTATTTAGATCTTAAACCTCTTATGTGGGAAACATTATTAAAAGTTCGCCTTTTTATTGAATACTTTCTCAATTATAAGACTTAAAATTTTAACTCTTTATTTTAAAGTTTCATGTTATTGTATGTTATTTTTAAATAACATACAATTTTTTAAGCAGTGCAGGATTTCTGCACGTTTGAAATGCACCATAGCTTACCATTAAGTGGTCCCTCTGGTAAAAGATAATTTATCACCTGCTTCGGTGGCTGCCTGGCCTAACATACTACTCTCGCAGTAGACTAGACTTCCGATGAATGGAAGAGCGAGATTGAACCTCAATCGGCTGTACTGAGTTTTTTTCCCTAAGACTGTTTTTTCTTCCTCTCCACACAGATATAGGTACACTTCCTATAAATTTAACCTACCTAATCCCTAATATCATTAGCTTAATTAGTACACAAGCATATGATTCGAACGGTTAGTAACGTGCGGGGAAAATAAAATAATTATTTATCCTAAATCTCTCCACATTATTTTAATATCAGTTTTTTTTCTCATACACTCCTGCCATAACATGGAGGGACTCTAATAGGATTACCACCTGGAAGCCGTTGTTTAGGTACACTGTTATCACTAGGTATTTAATAAGAGGTAGCGAAATAGTGTTGTCTAAATGGATGGGTATATTATTATAATCTATTATTTTTCATAAATTCTTTTGAATGTTAATTAGAGATAGTCCGCAGATCAGGTAATTGATGAATTTGCTTTAATAAAGAGCTTCAGGGATAAACTTGGGTAGAGTGCTTGAATTTTGCACTAAGAGCCTTTATTCAAAGGTAAAATAAGTATATGTATGTGTACTCTACATAAATTTTCCTAAAATATATTTTGTGATAAATCCGCTAAAATGGCTAAAAATAAAAACTAGTCGACATTTTTAGCACTGACATTATTGTCAGCTTGTCTTACCTAGTTAATAAAAGGTTTTTAAAATATCTTTATTGCATCAGAATGCACACGTAAGTCAAATTTAGACAGGAAGACACATTTTTGACAGCTATAAAATTCACCAAAAACTGTTTTCAAAGATTTATGACAATCACGATGCAGCCTGCAATTTACATTTATGTTCGATGTGTGCATCCTTAGTCACATGGCATCCTTACTATTACCTAACCAAGCTAAATCATCTACGCATATTAATATTTGCATTGTACCTTTTAATGACAACCCTTCCCTACCCTCTTGCATTACCCTAACAGCATACACTCAGACTAGATTAAAAAGTAATTGGAAAAATGTATCTCTTTGTTTCAACCCATTATGTATTTCAAGAATATCTGATGTGACATCCAACCCATACCCTGCCAAACATACCTTATTTAGCTTTACAAGTTTTTTTGGGTAGCCCAAATTTAACTAAAATTTTATTCTTTTTAACCGAATCATGGGCCTTTTCAAAATGTATGTATGATTGGTTAACTGTCATGTTGTATTCCCACTTTTTTCTAATATTTGCCGAATGGTAAAAAATCTGATCTGTTGTTGATCTATTTCATCAAAATCCACAATGATGATCCCCAATTATTTCCTCTGCATATGGAGTCAATCTCATTATAATTATATAAGATATAATTTTATAGCATGTTGGTAATAGTGAGACACCTCTATAGTTGTTACACTCTGTTTTATCTCCCTTTTTAGAAATGGGTATTATAATACCTTTCTTCTATTCTTATGGTAACACCTCATGGTTCCATATGGAACATAGCTGGTTAGGAATTCCTATTACCAACATTTAACCACCTCACTTTATTAACTCTGCTGGGATTGAATCCAAACCTGGATATTTATGATTCTATAACTTCTTAATAGCTTCTTTGACTTAACTAATATTTAATTTTGTGTGTTTAATCTTTTAGCTAACTATAACAACATATTGAACACTATATATACAGTAGCCCCGTGGCTTCTTTGGTGCTGACTGACAGTTCACAGCTGACTTCTGGCAGTCAACATTTAGGTATAAACCTAAATATTGACAGCTTCTAAGCACATGTTTTTGCAGATCATATGGTTCGGCGTAGGGATACATAATTTGATCTGGTAGCTTTTCAAAGCCGTCAGCTCTCAGTCAGCACCAAAGAAGCCATGGGGCTACTGTACATAATATATGTATATAATCGCTTAGCAGTCTATATTTGCCCAAACAGGTAGATAGGGGGCTTTAACATGTCTCTGTCCTGGCCTTGTACTTAGGACTGTTAGATTCATGTGACATAAACTTGTTAAAATAAAAAGTGAAAGAATAATAGAGTACTATAATACAGAAAAATAATAAAAATAATAATTAAAATTTAGGTATGATTGACTTTGTGTGTTTTTGGGTTAGTGCGATGGAAAGGTATGGGAATATTTTGCGTGAATTTAATTTAGGCTTCCTTAGTTGGATTCTCGGTCTTTGATTTTGGCGTTTCCAGTTGTTTAGGTGACTCAGCTGATTTGATTGCGAGTGTGAATCGGGTGGGGTTCTGCAGAAATATCAGCACTCTTGTAAGATCTGATGTTTTGATGTGTGGCAAGCTTCATGTCCTATTTCTTGTATATCATACTTGTATATTTTCAGCTATCTTGACACTTGTTCTTGAGATATTAGAATTGTATAATTGGTTAATGGCATATGGCTAGTGCGCCTTCACATTATTATTCACACAGAACTTGATTTCACACCAATCCTTAAAGACTTTCTAGATGTATGTCTTTGACTGTTCTAATTTTTTAAAGATTGTTTTTAACTATTTTAAAAATCTTATATATGTTTTCCACTGCTTTGGCTGTGGTATGGTAACTAACTAGAATGGCCAAGGTCCTGTTTCTGAGCAAAGATTTTAATTTTGACATAAAATTGTTTGAATAATATTAGATATGACCTGCTTCGGTGGAAGCATAGTATATCACGCTAATTTCGTTTTAAACTAGACTGCCTAGGATGGGGAGATCGGGGTTCAATCCCGGTCACGTACACTGAAGGACACTTTCCCTAAGTAGTTTTCCAATCTCCCTCCGTGCAAATGAAGATGCACTTTTTCTAAATTAAATCTTCCTAATCCCTAACACACAGTGTAATTATTAGTATATAAGTGTACAACTAAAATGGGTAGAAAGACGCAGTACTAAATGTGTGTACACACACACACACACATATATATAATTGTAAAAACATGTAATTGTTATATCTCTTAGTTGGCAAATGTACTTTTATATATTACCCGCCTTGGTGGCGTAGTTGGCTAACGCGCTTGTCGTGTTTAGCTCGACTGCTGAGGAGGGGGAGATCGAGGTTCGAATCTCGGTCGGGTGAACTGGGGGTGGTTTTTCCTAAATGGTTTTCCACTCTCCCTCCACGCATATGCGGGTTCACTTCCTCTAATTCAACCTTCCCAATTCCTAATCCATTAGCGTAATTAGTACTTAAAGCGTATAACCCGAACGGGTAGTAAGACGCGGTGCTAAATATTATTACTTTTATATTGGTATATTGGTATCACTGAGACTGTTTTTTAAGTTTTTGATACTATTTGATATGTTTAGGTTGGTTTTCATGAGATAGTTGTTACAATGCTTGTTTTTCATATCATGTCGGGATAGTTAAATGATTATCATATTTTGTACACCGCTGTAACTCATTATATTTGGATACAAAATAGTAATGATGAGGACAATTATTGATACAAGTCATATGAGTTTGGCTTGTCACTCTCCAAGTATCAATGTAGTAATTGGCTTTCACCATCTGGTTAAAAAATATCTAAATATACACATCCATGCCTATTTGATGCAACGGATGGTTGGATATTACTTAATTTTGAAGTTTTCTCTTTTAATGCCTTTGCGAAAATATTTAATATGTATGATATGATTTTAGCTGAGTTGTGGTGTCGTCCCTCATATTATATGGCCAGAGAAGTCTTGTTTTTGACCCTGTTCTCTCCAACAATTTTAACACACCAGTTATGTACTGCCTCACTGCTATTCGCTAGCAGTTTTAGCATCACACATTCTATGTGGCATTCATTTAAACGAAAATTCCACTTGGTCAACTACTTGAAGCTAGCAAACAATTTTCCAGAGGTGAAAGACAAATTTGTGGAGCCATTTGGAGCAATTCTAATCATGTTTTTTTTTAATAATTCCAGAGCCTCCCAACAAGGTGACAGTCTTCCATATAAGCCACGCCAAGCTCCCCCGTCATCTGCATCCCCAGCATCCCCTGTAACTGGCCGTCAAGCTGGCTATGTAAATTTTACCAGTGCCACTGCCAGAGAGGCGGCCATGCGTTATGTTCAACAACAATCGTTTGGAGGAGGTGTCCCATACCAATATGCAGCTCGCAATGTGGTCAGTTGAATTTATTGATTGTTTTGTTTCAACGTAACATGGATTGATTAATAATAGTTATTAATTTTTTTGACTATACCTGTATCTTAGACAATTAAGTAACAAGTTACAGTTTAAAAAAAAATACTAGTTGTAATTATTATAATTCTGCATTTGCCGAGGTCTAATTTTTTGAGCGGTATTTTGATTGTGTTAGCATAAAAAAATGTAGCTAGTTTTATTGTTGAGTCTATATCATAGCTAGACATTAGAAATGGGATGCAATATTTAATTGGCTGGGGAATAGGGGAGAAGAAGATGTGTGTTTAATCTCAATCTCAAATAATGTTTGAGAAAATCCAATAGGTCACTGTAAAAGAAGCATTTTACTTTTTTTTTTGAATGTTGAGAGGATGAGAGTGGATCGAGTGACAAACAAATGTATGAAGGTAGAGAGTGTGGATCGAAAGGTTAGGCTATGTAAGGCATGGCTAAATGTTGTAGCCAAACGTGTGCAAAAGAGAAACATTAAGAGTTTTAAGAATAAAAGGGCATCAATGATTTGGTGTATGGATGTTGTTGAAGCAAAGGGAGTATGCAAGGATAGAAAAAAGTATGGCGAGAGTTAGTGAGGATGGATTTAGTACAGAGTTGGTTTTTGAGCTATATGCACAGCTTCTCGCCTAACCCGAAAGGGAACGGCATGATTAGCTATGTGTAAAATACAACTATATTTATGTATTAATGTATTTCCACAATGTATGACTACCCTTTCAAGCTTTACAAATAAATTAATTACATTAATATGGTAGGGATGAGGAAGATTTAGAGTAAATCTAAGGCGCTACTCTCGCAGTAGACTAGACTGCCGATGATGGGGAGATTGAGGTTTGAATCTTGGTCGGGTGTACTAAGGGTTTTCCCGCTCTCCTTCCACACAAATGTTGGTACTACACCTAAAAATATAACCTCCCTCATTCCTAAAACCATGTGGAGAATGCCAGGTCTCCACCGTGGTTCGGATTCTATGTTAAACTGTAGGTCCTTCATTTCATGTCACAATCACCCTACCATTACACATTAGTGTGTGTGTATAACCCAAAACGGGTAGTAAGACGCGGTTATAATAATAATAATAATTCCTAAAACCACAAGGGCAATTATTTCATAAACATATAGATCAAATGGGTAGTAAGATGGGGTGATAAAAAATGCAGCTAGGCCTCTGATGTTTCAATGTCCAGACTGTATTTCCAAAACATGTGATACCAAGAGTTTAATTTTTCTTTATATATATTACAATTAAAAATAATTACCTTGCATGATTTATTTCTCTATTTTGATTAGCAATATAATACACTTGACTGAAAAGATATTAATTATCACACTTAATTAGATAAACTAATAAATTTTATTGATCTATAGGTAGCATTTAACATAATAAATGAAGGCACATTTAAAACCATATGTATTTTAAAACTTTTACACAGTATCCTATTTTAATTCAATATTATTGTGGACGATGCATTGTAATGTTCATTAAAATTTAGTGCTCTCCCCATTTTCCAAGTAAAAAGTAGATTCTTAACAATTTCACATATTTGGAGAGGGAAGAGGAGTTGTGGTTGTTGCAACATAAACTGGAATATATTAGCATATTTTCCAAAGCAAACTACCGAACTATTTACTTGTTTTTATGTTTGTTGAGATCTAGTATGTTATATGGCAACTGGAACCTAAATCTGTATAATCATATTAAAGGTAATTTTATAAACTTGAAATTTGGGTTTCCTACAGACTTGGCTACAAAACCAATATAAAATCATAAATTCCACAAACATCAATTTCAAGCTTTAATTCCAACAACAAATTTTATTCAGGGTTAATAGAAAACTAAGGAATATTTTTATAACCGACTTTCATAAAGTTGACCTCGTTGACCTTGAGGTAAAGTGATCGGCTCAGGATCCAATATCCATGGGTTCGATTCCAGTCTAGGTCAACAGATTTTTATTGAGAGACAAAAATCTGTAGCACACCTTCCTTGGGAGGGGACGTAAAGCGGTGGGTCCCATGTTGATATTGGCATGTAAAACAACCCTGGAAGGTATGTTAAAATACCCTTACCCGTAGAATTAAAAGTTTCTTTCTCGCTCGCTCATATAAATTAATTGTCTTATAACCCTTATGGGTAGTAAAACGCGCTGCTAATTAATAATAAATAGCTTTCATAAAAGAAATATATTTATTTCTTAATTTTTCAAGTGTATCAACATATTGACCTAAGGTTTAGCTTTTAAAAAATGTACACATTTTGATCATAAAGCTACAAGTTTTAGAAACTCTGAAATGTTGTTTCATTAACTATTTTAATCACAGATACTTGAAATGGTTGTTTATTATTGGTTTACTAAATAAGTCATTCTTAAAATTTGATGTAAACTCCCAAACTTTGATGCGTAATTTATAATACTTCTAAATAAATAATTAAAAACTACATCAAACGTTAAATAAGAGGGTAAGAATCAGACCCCCCTTTTTTCCTTTCTAAAATAGGCCTATAATAATAATAAGCACCGCGTCTTACTACCCGTTCGGGTTATAGGCTTTAAGTACTAATTAAGCTAATAGATTAGGAATTGGGAAGTTTGAATTACAAGAAGTGAACCCGCATTTGCGTGGAGGGAGAGTGGAAAACCATTTAGGAAAAACCGCCCCCAGTTCACCCGACCGAGATTCAGAACCTCGATCTCCCCGTCCTCGGCAGTCGAGCTCAACACAACAAGCGCGTTAGCCAACTGCGCCACCGAGGCGGGTAATAGGCCTTTAAGAATTTGAACCAAATTGTACACTTCATTTTCCCCTCAGCTTATCATAAACTAAGAGGTAAGCATGCTACCTTTCAGGGTGCCAGTAAACAAGTGTTTCTGACCTCTTTATCTTGTTATGTGAGTTTACGATCAACTAAAACACATTCAATTCTTTCATTAAAACATAATATTGTTATTCTTTTTTAACTCAAATTGCTCAGACTCTCTTAAAGGTAAAAATGTTAAAACTCTCCAATAAAATATGTCTTTGTTTGAACAGTTTTATTTAGTTAGAAACATGATTTAAAAAAATATAATACAAATGTTGTGAGTTGTTAAAATACCAACTTTTTATCCCTACTTTGTAAGTGTAAATATGTGAAACACCCACACAGGTAATAGCAAATGTACAACAAAATAACTTTTCCTACGTTAATATACTTTATGGGTTATATATATATATATATAATCACGCTTTAATATAATGATTATTAATTACTTAGAATCTAAGTTTTATTTAAAAGTTGGAATGTTGCTGTTAACCCATTATAATGTAAGATAAGCATAATGTCAGTGGAGTCAGTCTGAAGCAATTGTGGGTGGAGTCTTGAGTTGGTAAGAATGTATCGACTCCTCAACTTCAAATAAAAAACTTATAATATTATAATATAGGGTAGATTTATACCTTTTTGTTCTTTAAGATCAATATTTGTAATTTTGTATTGACAAATTTACTTGAATATACATTTGCAAGCTTCCCATAAAGTAATCTGTATTGAATCATTTTACTACAGTAAATTTGTTATTAATAATTGATATACTTTAGCCCTTTATGGATGAGTTGAAGTCAAACGGTAGTAAATTTCTTGTTACTAATTAATATACATTAGTCATTTATGAAGAGGTTGGAGTCGGATAGCAGAAACATAGAGCAGTCTAAGTTGAAGACTTAGTGTACCGACTACACAGCCCTTAGCGTAATTAGTTTTTATGTGGTCTTTGAGAAAATAAACACTTTGTAAATCAGGTGGGTTTTTTTAATTTATTTGTTTAGGAAAAATAAATTAGTTTCTTAAATAGGCGGACCAACATTTTTATTTTAGCAAATAAAAGTAAACTAGAATAGGGTCTAGTAATAAATTTTTATTACATTTCTCAGTTTTGCTAATTTTCGCTTTTTGTTGAGATAACATTAACTAATATTCCTTCATTCGTTGGCATCTATGTTTGCCAAATTTGATTATTTAATCTGCTTGAATGAAATGTTTTTAAAAACAGGATAAGGACATTGGAGTTAAAATAAGTGCGCAAGTAAGTATTATAGGATAAGGTTTGAAAACCACAACCTCGATAGACTAATCTCATTGACATTTGTTATTGTCAAACGATGGCCTTCCATGTTGGCTCAGCTGAGCAGTGCCTTTAGCAATAAGCCAAAATAATGTTGCAAGTAATCCTATAAAAGTTTGGTTTTCCCCCCTTCATTAGTTGATTTTGTGTGGTAATTTGCTTTTCAGGTTACAGACAGAAGCCAAACTCAACCATCATCCCAAGTTCAAATGCAACCTTCTGTGCAGCCACCACCACCCCAACAACATCCCCAGCATCAAGGGACGCCACAGCCTCGTCAACACACCCCCCATCAAGCAACAAGCTCGCCCCATCAACATCCATCACATCCATCCACGCCACAGCCCCATCAACACTCGTCACATCAAGCGACTCCCCAATCCCATCAACATCCTCCCCATCAAACCACGCCACAGCCCCATCAACACCCATCACATCCAACAACACCACAACCCCACCTACACCCCTCACATCCAACAACACCACAACCCCACCTACACCCCTCACATCCAACAACACCACAACCCCACCTACACCCCTCACATCAAGCATTAGTACAGTCCCATCAACACCCCCCTCAACAAACAACTCCACAACCCATTCAACACCCCTCTCAGCAAGCTATGCCTCAGTCCCATCAACATCCATCACAGCAAACAATGCCTCAGTCCCATCAACATCCATCGCAGCAAGCAGCATCCCAGTCCCACCAACACCTGCCACATCTAGCAACATCACAGTCCCATCAGCATCCGCCACATCTATCAATGCCACAGCCTCATCAACACCCGCCTCATCAAACAACTCCCCAGCCCCATCAACACCCACCACATCAAGCAACGCAACAGCCCCATCAACATCCACCCCATCAAGCAACTGCCCAGCTAAATCAACACCCATTGCATCAAGCAACGCCACAGTCTCATCAACACTTATCCCATCAAGGAACGCCTCAATCCCATCAGCACCCATCTCATCAAACAACGCCACAACCCCATCAACACCCATCTCATCAAGTGACGTCGCAGCCCCTTCAACATATGTCACAAACACCCCAGCCCCAACATCCGCCGCACCAAGCTACACCCCAACCCCATCAACATCCACCACAGCAGACAATACAACCACCCCATCAACACTCGCCACATCAGGCAACACAGCCAACCCATCAACACACCCCTTCGCAAGTAACAACCCAACCTCAACCTTCACAGCAACCACCTCAGTCACAACCACAAATGCAGTTTGAATTCATTCGAGAACTTCCTCATCCTCCTCAGATTAGAAGTCGAATTTCACTCCTGCCTCCAAATAGTGATTACATGACGGGGCTGGCAAGGAGTAGGCTACAGCAGTATGTATCCCTGTATAAATATCTAGTATAAGTATAATATGCTTTATATGGTACAATAATGTTGGATTTTAAACTTCTATAATAAAAATGATTAGTGCTAAAATGGTCGAATAAAAAGTATAATTTTCAAACTAGATTGAGTCTTATGATACATATATAAAGGATAGTTTTATTTTTCCCCACAAGCTTAATCTAAGCTAAAACACTTTATCATCATCATCATCACCTTGTCTTACTACCCATTCGGGTTACACGCACATACACTAATGTGTAATTGTAGGGTGATTGTGAGATGAAATGGAGGACCTACAGTTTAATGTGGGATCCGAACCACGATGGAGGCCTGGCATTCCACACATTCACAAGTTGTGATTAATACACGTCTTGTCTAAGGTGAAGGAAGGGTTTGGTAATCAGATAAATCTGTGCCGGGACCGAGGATTGAACCCCGTACCCCAGCACAGAAGTCTGACACCTTACCCTTGGACTATCAGGTCACCGGACTTTAAAAATCAATGCTTATAAAGTTTGTTTTTAGAGGTAGTGTTATAATAAAATATTTCCAACTAGAATAGTTAACAGTACACTTTTAAAAATTGATTTGTGCATTACATCAAGAGGAAGCTCAAAAATGGCGAGCTTACAAAATTATTATTATTATTAGCACCGCGTCTTACTACCCGTTCGGGTTATACGCACTTACGCTAATGTGTAATGGTAGGGTGATTGTGAGATGAAATGGAGGACCTACAGTTTAACGTGGAATCCGAACCACGGTGGAGGCCTGGCATTCCTCACATTCACAAGATGTCTTGTCAGAGCTTACAAAACTTACAATTGAGCTCTAAAGACAAGCTTGGCTCAAAGCTGGCTCTAACTTGACTAAATAATTTCTACTTGAAACTGTATGCAGTTTTGAGTATTTAAAGGATGCATTGTTGTTAGATGACTCTTAGGGGCAACTAACACAGCTTTTCAAAGGCATGTAGCACCATTAATATAAGTCTATACATTGATTTAATAGAAGAAAAAAAAGTACAATTTAACATTTCATTTATGTGTTTTGTGTTTAACATATTTATCATGTTCTCTTTATTTAAATTTATTTATAATTAAATTAGTAATCTGAATATAAAGCTTGTTGAGTTCTCCCGATTAATAGGGTTTATTTTTAATTTAGAGCTGAGATGTATCGTGAAAATGTGGCAACTTCAATGGGAGCATCAAGCGGTTCATCCATGCAGAATGATGTGATGCCTCCCTTCAAGAAGATAAGACTTGGAGAAATGAAAGCTGAAGTTCAGAAACCACTACGTATTGACACTAGAGTAAGGCCATTTTATTATTGGATATCTCTGTAGTAGTTCAAGGCCATCACCAATGCATTTTTAGAACTGCTCTTTTTGGCATGAAAAAATACCTTAAAACAGTCAAATTAAACATGTTGATTTTTTATGCATAAAAAAAGAAATTTAAAACATGGGTTTGTACTTTTGTAAATACATAGATCTATCTGGCGAAACTTTACACTCTTTGTTAATCTTCTGTAATTATAAACAAACTATTTGCAAGCCAAGAATGAACAAAATTTAACTTGTGCAAAACATTTGAAGACTATGAATGTCACTCAATATTTTGATGCCTCGATGATCGGCAAATTCATGACTTGACACATGGTTAATATAATTTTGCTAAGGATTAAAATGCTCCATTTTTAGTGAGTGGAATGTATGCACTTAGCCTTATCTAAGTGTTTTAGTTATTTTGTTTGGATTAAGTATTGTTTCTTATAGAAAGATCCACACACCTATTATTGATCTTGCATGGCTCAAAATTTAAAGTGTAATTGTTAAACAAAGGAATTGTGACATTTAATGTTGATGTCCCCAAAAGCCTAAACATCTATCTGTAAAGGTATTTAAATTTCCTCTATTTTCTTTTATAATTTTTAAGATTCATAAAAAACATATACCCTCCCCAAATCCCATGCTTTTAAAAAATTAAAATAATTTACCTGCTTTGGTGGCCGCATGGTCTAAGGCGTCACTCTCGTGTTAGACCAGATTACCGGTGACAGGGAGATTGGGGTTGAAATTTTGGTCAAGTGTACTGAGTTTTTTCCAAAACGGTTTTCATTAACTTTCCATGCAAATGCATACACATTTCCCTAGATTTAACCTTTCCCCTACTCATTAGCATATTTAGTATAACTATGCACATACCTTAAACAAGTAGTAAGACACTATGTTTAAATAAATGTTAGATTGAATATTTTATTTCAGAAATAGGTTCAGATCTGAATAGAATGATTTATTTTAGGCTTACTAAGATTTCAAATCAAATTTGTGGTGAATATTTACTATGTGAAGTTTTTGAATCATTTCCATAGAAAAACATTTAAAACAAATTTTGATAAACATTTTAGACACATTCTATGTTTATTAAAATAAAAATATAAGTAATAAATAACACCAATCTCAATAGGTGAAAAATCAAATAAAGATTACACCACTTTTTTAATTATAGTGCAAAGGTTGATTAATATCTAGTAAAATATGGGCCTAATTACTTTTTTAAAGGACACAATATTCACTTTCACAAACAATAATTGTACCCTGATTACCAAACCCTTCCTTCACCTCTGACAAGACATCTTTTGAATGTGGGTAATGCCAGGCCTCCACCGTGGTTCGGATTCTACGTTAAATTGTAGGTCCTCCATTTCATCTCACAATCACCGTACCATTACACATTAGCGTAAGTGCGTATAACCCGAACAGGTAGTAAGATGTGGAGCTAATAAAAATAATAAAAATAAAATAATAATAAATTGTACCCTTGTCATTCCTTTACGGCCTGGAATTCAAGTTAATTTTTTTATTCACTTTACACAGTACTGATTTTTGGTCTGATTATATTAAATTAAGTAAGTATAAATTTATAGAATTTGAATTTTGAGCTAAACCCATCATATCTGAATCAAGAATTTATTTAGATTCAAAATTTTTAATGTTCACACAGGCTTACACAGTGGTAAAATTAAAGACACCCACATTTTTGGATTCAAACTTTTGTTTAACTAAAATCATAGCAAAAAAGGTTAATTAACATAAAAAAATTATTACAAAAATAACTTGAAATGCTGTTAAAACTATTTATAAAAGTAGAGGGGGCAGTACAATGTGGATAAGGTTTTTATACCTCTTGTTATAAATCCAAAATGTTCAACTTTGAGCATAAATTATTAGTTATTTATAGGAATTATTTCAAAGCCATCACAAGGTTATTCAACGATCTTGTTCATTTGTTTCATCTTTACCATGAAGAGTAACTAATTATTATTATTTAAAATAATATACAAGATATTACACTCACTCTCGGCCGTTGAGTGCTTCTCATACACCAATTACGTCCATTAGTTTCAAAGTTATAAAGGAAACTGAGGAGCCAACAAGTGATAAACGATGAAATAAATATTTTAAGATTATTAAATTTAATTATCAGTTGATATTTATAATAAATAATTAAGATGAAAAAATATTTGAACAGTAGTATATTTATGAGCTAGTATGATTTTTTTTTTGTAGTCACCCCTTAAAGCCCACTATATTAACTCTCTCTCAAGTTTGTTGCTCAGGGATGGCCAACACATCGATCGTGAAATCATTTTTGGTCTATTGCTCCCGTTTCTCAAGTCAGCTGTTGCGCCACTCAACCACCACCCAACAGTACCATTCACATCTCTGTGAGACTAAACGTTTGTTAGCTCTAGATTTCGTTCTTTGAACTGTTTTGTTAACTTTGTTGGTTTTGTGAAGTTTCGTGAAAATGAGTGCTTCAAAAATACTTAAAACTAAATTTTTCCATCAAGACGGGACTACTAACTCGCTTCGGTAGCCGCGTGGTCTAAGGCGCTACTCTCGCAATAGACTAGACTTCCAATGAGAGGGAGATAGTGGTTTAATAAAGGTCAGGTGGTTTTTCCTAAATGTTTCCCATTCTATTTCCACTCAAATGCACACTTCCTTTAAATTCAATCTTCCTCATCCTTAACCTATTAGCATAACTAGTACATAAGCGTATAACCAGAATAGCTAGAAAAATGTGGTGCTATATAAAAAAGGACAACTTTTTCATCACCCTTATTTTGCGATACTTCCTTGGCAATAGCAAAGAAAGGGAATTTATGGAGCAACACTTAAATATATATCGGTCCAACTAAATGGTGAAATAAGAAATAAAAAATAACAAAAACTGATATACGGATTAACCGCGCAGCAGAACATGTTCTCAATACCAAATTATCATTAGAATACTGCAACCATCATCTCCTTTCATCTGGATCATAAAATGGCAACAAAACTTAAACCATTTTCTGATGGTGAATTTATCGTGGACATTTCCGTCTAAATAGCAGATTCTCTACTCGAAAATTTCAAGAATGATGGTTAAATAAAGAGGCCACCAAGATTCACAATTATCTCAGAATACAGTTATGATAATAATAATAAAAAAGAACCAAAATGTAAATGAGAAACTATTAAATGATAATGATCAATGTGTTTCATAATACTTGCAACTCGTTGAATCAACTAATGTTGATGACACTGCTCAACTACTGCTTTTTTTTAAAATCAGAATTTGGTTTGAAAACTTTTCTGCGAAAGAATGATTGCTGGGTATGATTTTATTAAAAATAAAAATATGAAATCTTGTTATTTTCAACAGATTCAAGCAGCATACTGATGAGATTAAGTTGCCTTTATTTATGCTCATGTCAACAGCTACCAACAGAACAGTGGTGATGACGGGTAATTTCAACAGATCCATGGTATTTTTTCAGAAAGATGTTTCATATTTCTTTATCTATCATTGCATCGTTCATTGGCGAGTTTTGGCCAGCTAGAGGCTTAAAACAAAATGATTAATGGATAATACTCTTAAATGGTCACCTCAATTGGACGTAAAGCCCTTCAAAAGTGACTTATTAAAATGCATTTGAACAATTAAGAATCAAATTTGATTTTGCACATAGTTGTCAGGTGGCTAAGCTGAAGCAATTGTCTTTAAAATTTTTTGTGACTTAATGGACATGTTACCAGTTTTCTTGAATGGTGGAATGGGTGGTAGGTTGGTGCGGAGAAGGGGGGGGGGGCGATTATTATCTCCACAATTGCTTGATCTGGAAAGGCTATGTGGTTTGGCAGATTTGATGGTAAAACTTGGTTTATTGAACTTTGATTTACAAGGGTGAAATAAAACAATCAACGATATGATGAGCAGCGTTTCTGCTTTCAAGAACCAAGCACTGGCTATGAAAAGGTTTAGTTTATCAAACTTGGAATTACAAGGACAAAATAAAACAATCAGTGCTGAATGAGTAATTTCAATTTTATTTTGAATTTAATATTTTGTATGGCGCTCTCTGAATTATAAAAACATTTTTTTATTTTGGTGGCCATTTATGACGAGATACAAGTGTGAATATAATACTTTTTATTTAATTACTTCATCTCTTGTTTCCACAACCTCAAAACAAAAAACATAGTTATATTAATATCGCTTGTTCTTTCAATAAATTACGAAAATGCCAATTAAACATTAATCCTTAGGGAAGTATTATTAGACTCATTTGATCATACCTCTATTAATAATATAGTATTAGTAAGCAAATAATTATTTTCGAATAGGTTGAGGTTGGTTTCTTACTCATTGCGTGCAATTAGAAAGATTCTACTAGCTGTCAGATACCGACCACCCTTCCAACCATGGATCCTCTATGTATTACAAACATTACTTTATTAAGATCGCAACTTATTGAAATACAATTTTTAGACACATACACATTCATAAATTATGCCACTCTATGACTAGGTTAAAGGATTTCAGCCTAAAGTGATGGGCTATTGGTTGTTGGGGTCTAAGTTAGATTTCCTTAAGCTAATATTTCGCCATTAAAACTTCTTCCTTCACCAATACAGTTTGAAATTGTAGTGAGACACATTCTCTTTTAGTTTCTTCTTACTACAATGTAATTCAATTTTCGTGCATGCGAATAACCATGCCTTCCTTAACTTTGGTTAAAGACTTGTTGTAGGAGGGTGAAAAGATGACACAAATATCACATATCGTTTGATTTTGAGATTAGTGTACTAAACTTCTAAAATTGTGTTAAGAGTCTTACTATACTTATGAACTGGAAGAAAAAAATTTATTTTGCTATTTTAAATAAAAGTTACATATTTTTTTTAGTGAATATGATTAAATTCCCTGACTTTTCTCTGGCCAAGCATATTCACCGACATATGTACCTGTTTTCCACGTTTTGATCACTTTAAAAACATCGAGGGGGAGGGGGGAGACATTTTATTCAATGTAGGGAAATATCTAACTGAAATACACACTGTTCTTGGCGATTTTGAAACCAAATTCAGTGACTTTAGGAAAATCAAAGATCTGATTCAATTTGTCATCCATTCAAGGAGGGCATGGACACACAACCAACTACAAATAAATATGCAGGGATATTTCAATTGGGCATAGTTACACTGTAAAATGAAATAATTACAATGTGATGTGACATATTTATGCAAGCCAAATCCTAAAAAAAATACATTTGGAACATTGTTTCTAAGGAAAAATGCCTTGATTTGAGAAAATGCAGAGACATTTTATATTCCTGATTTAGATCAACATATTTATGCAAACCAGCATTTTAGTATTTAAAACAAACGAAAACTAAACATTGCTGGAATTTAACTGACCAACACATCGAAGATTATCTGAGATTGACACTGTCCTTATATGCACCAGACTTTTTTAATCTTGGCGGAGGAGATGAAGGCACAAATTTATCAATAATTATTTGACAAACATTAGTTAATAATTTTTAATTTGTTTCAAGGTCTAAGTATGAAAATCCAAAATAATTTGTAAAATAATTCAAATTTTATGATCTACCTAAAACACTTGTATAAAATTCACAGGTTGTGCCTATAGGGCATCAATGATGTAGATATGGCTGTGAGTGTAAAATTCTGGAGGGAAAAATTTGAAATTGTAAGGAAGATCACTAGTAGTCGAGAGAAAACAGTATAACTTACTCCTAATAAAGTTGGCCACCCCTGCTCTAGCAATAACACACTTTCACTCTCTTTCTCACTTGCAACTATCAAAGTATGAATCCCTACAGATTGGCCTTTCAATTTTTTTTTGTAACCCTCACACACAAACACTAACAAATACACAATACCCAATCCTTTCCCTGTCAACAAGGGATAGTACAAATGATAAGGTTGTTTACAACCCAGCTTAAAAATTGTGTGTTACCATTACTACCTGTCATTGCTTACACATGATCAGATTGGTGATCTTCATAGCCTTACAAATAAATTAACTTAATTCCCTTTGATATAGTTTTACTTTGATGGTTGTTAAGGGGCCAATATGATAGTGTTGGAACTTGCATTGCACTTTGTTAATGGTAATGGGGAGTTCGGAGATCAAATCTCTGTTGGGGACATTTGTACTGGTTTTTCAAAGGTGATTTACCATTATAATTTTTCACATCCTCTTCTTTAAAATGGTACTTAATTTCCTTTCTTACAACCTTTATCTTACCTTTCTCTCAGATTGTCATTAACAACTCTTTTGTTGGATATAATGAATCAATTAATTACAACATTCTCTTGACATTCCTCTGGTTTTTCTGGTAGTTAATTCCCTAATATTTCCACGTTTTAAGTATTCTCCCTGACCAGCCATCCTGTATATATTAATATTTATTAAAGAGAGTTATAAATAATGTCTTTTTCTTGGCACAGTGACATTAACATTCACAGAAATGTCAAAAAGGATTTTTTACCTACACCACAGTCATCACACTGTTAGAGTCTTCTTATTCTTAGACTGAGTGAGAAAATAAGTGTATGATTTATATATACAAAAATTATGATGGCATTTTGTTTTCACCAGTTTGACATCCATTGGTGTAAATGCCGTCACTCCAACTAGCAGGAATCGGTGTATCCCAGCTAAAGTACTGTTAGACAGCATTTTTGACCCCATTTAGACTAAAAATTTTAGACTCTGACTGGTATCCCTATTTTTCTCAATAAAATAGGTACAGAGTTTAATTTCACCCTCTTTTTCTAATAGTAATTTACAACTATAGTACAACACCGGCATAATACAAAACCCAAATACAGTATGTTTATAATTATTGTGGATTTGAATGGATTTCAATACCCATGCTGAACTTTTTTTTCTTTCCAAAATGGTCCAAAATGATATCTATGGCAAGAATATTGTTTTTTGATTCCTATTATGCCACATAAAATTCATCATTGTTTGTCTATTTTTTGAACCTTAAACATTATGTTGAGTGTACAAAATATTTTCACTATAACACTATAAATACAAAAAGCTACTATATTTTATGCAAAGAAATAAAATAGTTATAACTGTTCTTAGCATTGATTGGCCTATTATAATTATATTTTTTAATATTAGAAAATATGTAGAAAACTGACAAATTTAATAGATATTTGTGCAATTTGTTCTGTTTTGATAAACTCTCTCTCACATTATACTCCCAACTTTTAAAGGAATAAATTTGTTTAGTATAATTATCTCTATTCATTTATATTTAATTAAATAATATTTATCTATTAACTCTTAATATATTTGTCACTTTTTTTTAATCTGTATTATAGGACCAACCTGCGTATAATCCAGAAGTGGAAAATATATCTCCGACAATTCCTCCTGACCCTATTGTGCCAGAAGATGCTGCTTTTCGAACAACCAAAGATGAACTACTGCAACAAATATCCAAAGTAGATAGAGAAATTTTGAAAGCGGAAACTCAAATTTCAAACCTTAAAAAGAAGCGGGTATGAATTTATTTAGACATGTTATTTATATCCATTTATTTTTAGTAAGTCATTTAGTCTGCTATATTAAACTATCAATAGTCCTGCATTTCAGAAACATTTCTTTTATTTTAAATTGGGGGTCACACTTTATATACACATATGTTTACTATAGTATACATAAAATAAGCCTGTTTTAAAAATTAACTGCAGTTACACTAGTTAGTACCTTTCATCTTTCTCTGCCATTTCTCCTTACTACTTTTTACATCTTACTTTACTTTATCTTCTATACCTTCCTTTTTTCCCTTATTTAAGCCTTTCTCCATAAAACTTTGTTCTAAACACTTCTCTTATATTACAAAATTGGCTCTTGTAATCGTGTTTTTATTTGTTGGTCTGATTTTTCATCATAATTTCATTAGATAAATACATTTAGTATCTATCTAACACACACACTGTGATTTTGTGAACAAGTCTAGTATATGCGCCTGCACAAACAGGTAACACTGTAGTTTACCTTGGCCTTGTTAACTGTCGTGAAGATTAAATGATTGGACTCTCTTATCCATTTATCTTCTGAGATAATACACAGTATAATACAGAGTTGCTAGCACCAATTAGCTTCCATGGCTAAAATAAATAATTTTTCAAAATGTTAAGAGATTAAAAATAAGGATGAACCAACATTTCTCTAAACTGTACTATTGCTTGCTAAAATTTGTTAGTTCTCGACCAATGAATTTCTTTACTTAATAGTTTTAGTTAGTGGCTTAAAAACCCAGCATGATTAACAAATTAAATTTTCTAAAAAATTGACTATCCCAAAAACATCTGAAGATTCTTTTGATGTTTATAGAAAGGGGAAAACATTTCCATGGTTTCACACATGATTTTTTTTAAATAATATTTTCATCATTTTTCCCTCATATATTTTACTACTGTCTTGATACTGTGTGTTTCAATTATGTTAATGTATCAGAAATGAGGAAAGTAGAAAATTGTGGATACTCTAGAATAGGCCTGGTTAAACTTCGGGCCCAAATTAAGAAAAGTTACAGAAGAAAATTGACAATTCTGTTACCATTGGGTAGATGATTACTTTTTCTTAGTACAGAATTCCAGATTAACATGATTGATTTGTGGAGACAGTCACTGTATTTAACCCTTATAGTGCCAACATGGCTCAGAGCTCTCGGCAAAATATAAGCTAAAGTTTTCACCATCGCTCAGAGTGATCCCATGTTTTCAAGTGCTTAGTTCAATATTGAGTCAACAGATAGTACAGGTTTTAGCTACACTGCATTCTAGTATGTTCAAGCTACTTTTATTTTCCTTTGCACATAGAGTTTCAATAAAATAATAATTTTTTTAACTTAATGAGTTTGATCTTTGGTCTTACTTGTAAACAACATGATTGCGAAAAGGAAAGCTGTGATCCAGGACAGAGAAATTCTTGCAATACTTAATGATAACTCAAGTGAGAGTGATAAATATGTTAAGTGGTTCTGAAACTAGTGATTCAAAATTTCAGACTTTGTAAATAATGAAAATGAACAAATTATCTTCCAAGTGAAAGTGAATGATCAGAGCCAATAGAAGCAGCGGCTAACATTGATTGATAACACAAGTGTGAATACGAATGATCTTTATTGGGATGAGAGGAATTTTGAATATCAGAATAATTCCCCAAAACTTCGCCATATTTATGCATAAAGAAGTAACAGGTTTGAAGTATGCAGCCCACTTATGATTCCAAGCCAATTATTATTTTGGACTTTATTTTACTCAAACCCTGCTAAAGTTGATGATCACCGAAACAAAAACATATGCCCAACAATACCAGTTTTTATTGTGATTGTAGCCACTATGCATACCCCAATTTTAGCATTAAATATAATGGTAGTTTTTTTTTTGTAAAAATCTTTACTCAGTTTTTAATGTGAATTTTTCTGATTTAATATTTTTTCTAGGTTATTAAAATTTTCAAAGCTTAAAAATTAATGTTAAATAATAATAAATGGTTATTGATTTTTCATTATATTCAAAAATTAAAAATGGGGTATATGTAACTAAATCATCTGATAAGCAGACATGGTGACCTGGCGGTCTAGGGGTTAAGGTGTCAGACTTCTATGCTGGCGGCCGGGGTTCAATCCTCGGTCCCGGCAAAGATTTATCCGATTACCAAACCCTTCCTTCACCTCTGACAAGACGTGTATTAATCACAACTTGTGAATGTGTGGAATGCCAGGCCTCCACCGTGGTTCGGATTCCACGTTAAACTGTAGGTCCTCCATTTCATCTCACAATCACCCTACCATTACACATTAGCGTAAGTGCGTATAACCTGAACAGGTAGTAAGATGCGGTGCTAATAATAATAATAATAATAATGATAAGCAGACATGTTATCTAGTTTATTAAAAATTTGAATGCAATAAGTTCAGAGACTCCAAAGTTATTACAATTTAAATAAAACCCTGCATTTTTCAGTAAAAGACCTTGGCACTTTTTTTTTCATTATTCTTGGGACTCAACAGGTTAAGGAATACAATGTGAAATACATAATGAAACAAAACATAGTGAGTATGTGAATTTCAATGAAGAATTGATTAAAAAAACAACCTAAGTTGGCTGCACTTAGATTTGAATTAAATGTGGAAATGAAGCCATGTACACATGATGGGTGAATTGTTAAGTGTGTGTTTGGAAGCCATTATAAAAGATGTTTTGCTTGATAAAAGTAAAGTATTTTCAAGCATAAGTCTATCACATTATACAATATGTCATTGTATTATGACATAGTCATGACTTTGCAAGCTCATATTCAAAAATTAAAAGCTGATTTATTCGTTTGACGAAAGTACATGTATTTTAGACACATCTCAACTTATGGTATTTTTTTGTGGAGTTAATGATTCTTTGCAAGTTAGAGAAGAAATGCCGAACTTTTTAAGCTGGAAAAAAAACCCCACAAAAAGGTGAAGTTGTTTTCTAAGCTATGAAAAATGTCTTGTCCAACAACATTTTACATTTAAAGGTACTTTTCGGCCGGATTGATAACAGATGGAGCACAGGCTATAATGGCAAAATAAAGGAGCCGTAAAGTTGTTTATGAACAAGCGGGAGGTGAGAACTATTGAAATCAGTGATGTATTTGTCATACATTGTTAGATACATCAGCAAAATTTGTGTGTTCAAATCTTGTCTGTGAACCATGTCATAGATGTAGTTATAAAACCATTAAATTCATTTGATCACATGTGCTTCAGCATTGTAAGCTCAAGGCATTCCTGATTAAATTATGTTTTGAGTAGGGTTACATTGTGTGTTTTACCAATGTAAGATGGCTGAGATGCAGAAAATGTTTAAAACAATGTTTCGAGTTACGGGAAGAAATTTCAATTTTATGAACGAGGAGAGCATACCAATTTCTGACTTAAATAATAAAATGTAGTTGTTGGATCTAAGTTTTAGTTAAATATAGCTGAAAAAATTAACCAACTCAACAAGGATTTGCAAGGAAGAGATAAATTTAATGTCTGATGCTTGTACTCAAATCAAAGCTTTCCAAATGATAATTTCATTTGGAAAGCTTTGTTTTCAAGTACCTTAATGATGGAAACATAAAACACCATATCAAAAGACAAACTTTTACAACACTGATGTGACACTGGAAAATGATCTCAAATTAAGATTTTTTGGGAAAAAAATTGTGAGTGCCTTCAAATATACATATTTTTGTTAAACTTTTTCTTTTTTTAGTTAAATTTTATAAAAGTAAACCTCAATTTCCAATAACAGATTATAATCTGGAAAATCAAACAACATGTTCGAAGGCCATTATTGAAGTAGGTTAAAAAAAGTGATCACAAAGAAAAGAAAATATCTCATTGAAGTAGATATATAATAAAATTAATGATTAAAATACATGTTTATGGTGTTTGAGTTTCTATTTATTAAATATAGTTTCATTTCATTTATGACCCATGGAAAATTTTAATTTGACAAAGACCCGCCTCGGTGGCGTAGTTGGCTAACGCGCTAGTCGTGTTGAGCTCAACTGCTGAGGCCGGGGAGATCGAGGTTTGAATCTCGGTCGGGTGAATTGGGGGTGGTTTTTCCTAAATGGTTTTCCACTCTCCCTCCACGCAAAATCTAATTCAACCTTCCCAATTCCTAATCCATTAGCGTAATTAGTACTTAAAGCGTATAACCCGAATGGGTAGTAAGACGTGGGGCTAAATAATAATAAATAATTTGACAAAGTGGCCTACATAATGATTTGGGTTGGCCAAGCCTGCTATAGAATATATGTAGCTCAGCCAATTAGGCCTACTTCCACTTTTCTTAAGTAGGGAAAAATTGTTCACAAGTTTAACTAAGGGTTAACTTTAGGCCTACTATATTTCATTATCTTATCAGCACAGATATAACTTGTCTAAAGTTATAGTTGATATATGAATATATTAAATTTACTTTTATAAATATCTTCTTACGATTGATAATTTTTGTGTCTTATTAGGATGCTTATGAAATATTTTAGTGCCTAATTGTAATATTGTACTTGATACAAACAGAGCATCTATCAGCATATTCTACCAATTCACTCTGTGCGAAAAGTTCTAAAATAATGTTTATTACTCAAAAGATTTTAAAATTAGGAGGGATAGTGGTACTGTTGGGGGGGGGGGAGAACCAAACTATCAGACAGTTTCTTCAAATCAAGAGAAAGGGTTTGACACCCCAACATTGACTTTGCTATAATAAAATTCTAGGTTGTATCTATTGAAGAATTGGAGTGAAAAATATTTTACTTCCAAAAGCAGCTCTAAGCTTGGTTGTAAGTAAATTGTAGTAACCTCCTATTACAACATAGGTCCATTGAGATTAATATTCCTGGTATTGAACCACAATGAAGGAATTTGAGAATAAACACTGACAACATTTTGGCTGCAATTACAACAATCATCCAGGATGTGTGATGAAACACATTGTACAAAAATGTATTACCTCATTGTCAGGACTAATCAATGATCAATATTAACGGCTTCCTTTTCTGTATATTAGTCAAGACATTAAAACAGCACCCTCAAACATATGGTGCACAGGAAATCGATACATTCATACAGGTGCTTCAATGCAGCGCTCCACCATGCTCCTTTACACAAGAGGTCAGTTGTATCCACCCTCATCAATAGAGCCAAACTTGTATGTGAAGAATCAAGTTTTTAGAAAGAACTAGATCATACACACAGCCCTATGAGCCAATGCTTAGTCATACAAGGACTTCATATATCTCAATTTGAGAAAATGCTGGATAAACAAAACAGTACACTTAACTTACCTTCACAAGACCACTGATATATGAAATTAGGAAGGCACATTAATTACTACCAGGGTAAAGAAGAATATTCAAAACACCAAGAATATGAGCCAGGGGACCGCTATTGCAGAGAATTTCCTAAGTGTGGTGTGTCAAAGAGCATCCTAAGCTTTTGATTTTAAAAGGTCCACACAGGAACTGTTCAACTCCATCCCATATAGGGTATAACAAAGTAACCTCAAATTCTCAACAAATTTTGTTTCTTCACTTGTCCCAGATGATGTATGTTGTAAGGAGCCATCCTTAAATTACATAAGGCTTTTCTTTTCATGATTTTTGACTCCTCCCTCCCCACATTTAAGGGTCGGTAAGATTTTCTGCCCCTCACCCCATCTTGCTTAATATTTTACAATTTAGTGAATTATATTAGTTTAATCATCAAGTTTTTTTAGACATAGGGATTGGTAATAAAGGGAGTGATGTGAAACTTTAGAATACTTGAATTGCAGTAAAATTAGGTGTAATTTGTCATTAAATGAAATATGAGTGAGATTTTATAATTAATTACACAGGCCTGTGATGAAAAAAATACAAGGGAATTGATAGCTGAAATTTATGTATTTTTTGGTGCTGATTAAAAAAATGAAATTTCTATCATGTCATGTTTTATTGAAAAATTCAATTTTACTTGGATTTTTATGAACATTTACCATAAAAAAAATTCGGCGTTGAATTTCTTCCCTCTCTGTCTGACCATCATTCTACCGTGGTAAAACCTACAAAATACCCCTCTTTGACACTTCGTCACAACCTCTCTCTACCAATAGCATTGCGCAAATCCTTATATCAGTTCTTTATCTTG
Organism: Timema poppense; assembly: GCA_902141375.1. Taxonomy (NCBI): domain Eukaryota; kingdom Metazoa; phylum Arthropoda; class Insecta; order Phasmatodea; family Timematidae; genus Timema; species Timema poppense. The sequence continues at coordinate 45,054 of CABFOV010000676.1, forward strand.
GTTCGATAAGCGAGCGTAATCGGCGGTCACCTTTTATCTTTTCGAGCTTTATCTGGATTGTTCCTGAACGTGTTATCTTTCTTAAGACTGAATTCTCTCTTCTTTTCTGGAGTCATCAGAAAAGATATAAAAGAGATGTCCTCATGAGGGACTCAGTTTAGCTCTCTTTAACCCAGAAGATTGTGTACTTATCGTGTTCATAGTAAGATAAATGACGTGGAAATTTTTAAGTTCGTCTCAATTTTTCTTTCATGTGTAGTGTCATGCGTGTGCTGATACTGTGACAAGTGGAAACTTCATCACAGAAACAATTTTAACAGTTGCTTTTTTCTATGCATTTCGTGAAACATGGTTTAGAGTTCGAGACTTTGTGAAAATTTGTCAGATGACTTTTGTTACATATGCGGCGAATATAGTGTTGTTAAAAATCGCGTGAAGAGCATCACAGACTATGTAAGACAACTTTATCTTGCGTATTTTGGCATGAAACTCTGAGACCAGGACAAATCGTGGGCTCCTCATAAAGTTTGTGTGCAGTGTCTCAATGATATACGCTTATGGCTCGAAGGAAAGAAGACTGCTTTACGATTTAGAATTCCTATGACATGGAGGGAGCTGAAAAACAACCCTGATGATCGTTACTTTTGTTCCTGCCATGTCCGTGGGTATAACCACAAAAATAAAAAGCTAATCTCTTATCTTGAGAACATTCCTCATGGACCTGATGTGCCAGTGGCTTTGCCAGTCATTTCTTCAGTCTCTTCAGACTTGGAACATCCAGAAGTGCAAGGCTCCGATACCGAATATAAGCCCTCTGAAGGCGATTCACCTTAGCCCTTCTCTCAGGTTGAACTTAATGATCTGACTAGAGATCTGGGCCTTTCGATAGAGGCAACTGAATTGTTGGGCTTCAGATTGAAAGAAAAAACTTATAGGCCAAAGCAACCTCTTTTTATTGGTACAGGAATCAAGAAAAGGAATTTGTTAAGTACTTTGAGGAAGAGGAGAACCTGGTCTATTGTTCCCGGATTTATGAGCAAATTTAATATCACATACGATAAAAATGAATGGAGGCTTTTTATAGATTCATCGAAAAGGAGCCTTAAAGCTGTCCTTCATCACGGAAGCCAGTATGCATCTGTACCAGTTGGACACTCGGTGCATTTAAAAGAACGCTATGAAAACTTGGCTCTCGTCCTCAACAAAATAAATATGCCGACTACGGTTGGACCATTTGAGGTGATTTGAACGTTATCTCCATGCTTCTTGGTCAACAAGGCTGATATACAAAGTTCCTATGTTTCATTTGTGAGTGGGACAGCCGTGATAAGGCTCAACATTGGGTCAAAAAAGAATGGCCGAAAAGACAAAATCTTGAACCAGGCACCAAGAATGTGATTCGAAACAGCTTAGTTGATCCAAAAAAAGTATTGTTACCCCCTCTGCATATAAAATTAAGTGTAATGAAGCAGTTTGTCAAGGCTATTCCAAAAGATGGCGATTGTTTCAAATACCTGTGCAAAAAGTTTCCAGGGTTATCCGAAGCCAAGTTGAAAGAGGGAATCTTTGTTGGTCCAGATAGCCACAAGCTTATGAAAGATAAAGAATTTGAGACTAGCATGACGACAAAGGAAAAAGAAGCTTGGGTTGCCTTCGAAGATATCAGTAAATTTCTGGGTAATTACAAGGATCATGACTATAAAGCAATTGTTATGAATATGCTGGACAAATTTCAAACGTTGGGTTGCTTCATGAGTGTCAAAATACATTTCCTTCACTCACATGTGGACTTTTCCCCTGAAAATTTAGGATCAGTCAGCAAAGAACAGGGGGAAATGTTCCACCAAGACATCAAAGATATGGAGCGCAAATATCAAGGAAGATGGGACAAGAACATGCTCGCCGACTACTGTTGGATGTTAACACGAGATAGGCCTGAGATTGAACATAAAAGAAGAACGTCAAAAAGAAGTTCCAAAGGGAAAAGAGTATATACTTAAATAGAAACTTTTTTTGTTTTGTTTTTTTGCTCAGTTTAAAATTTGGTTCAAACTCTCATGTACACACAAATAATATTTGCTTCTCTTGGTCAATCGTTTATTTTATGTAAGTTACCTTAATAAAAACAAATTAAAATACTATGTTGGTTATTTTCTTCTAGAAACTGCACCATAATTTGATGTAAAAAGTTTAAACTCAAGGGAACGTTTTGTTTTTCTCTTGACCAGAGGCGGCTCGTGCGATCTGGCAACAGTGGTTCTCATCCTTTTAAACCTGTAAAAATTAATAGAATGCTGAAAAATCAATTTTCCCCACCAAGAGTCGATTATTTTACATCGATTTAAATGGATAAAAATTACTGTTGCCAGATAGTACATGCAAAATTGTTCGAGAGAATTCCTTTTCAAATAGGATTTTAGCAAAAATATCAATATCAATTTTACAAAAAAATCCTGACATGATGGGAAAAAATGGAGTTCATTTTTGAAATCAGCCCACCAAATAGCATTAAACTCAGTGAAAACTTCTCTTGTATTTTTCAAAAACTTCAATTTCGCAGGCCTGTGTTATTTTCTGACCTTTTTTTACCCCCACTATAAACATTGTAGATAGATGTAAGATATATTCTGTCCCCCCGCACCCTTTCCACCCTCTTGAAAGAAAAAACTTAATCCCTCCCCACTTTACAAACACCCTTGCATAATTTCAGGACAGCCCCTAACTACAGTTGAAATGTTAGCAGTTATTATTCCCCGATTCCTTTATTGCGACTCAAGCCAGAAAACAACCATTTCAATTTAAACACCGGTGAGCAAAGTTTTTAATATATACTTACTTATTGTTGTGGACAATGTTCTACTATATTCAAAACAAAAACAGAATAAATACTATCACCAACGATATAAAATTTCTAGTCAAGTAAGCCGAGTGTATCTAATACCCATATTTCTTTGATTCTGAGACTCCATTGATTGTAAGAGACACCTTAATTTTTCAGCACCACCAACAGAAAAAAAATCTTCGATTCTAAGAAAATAAATAAAAATAAAACACTAAAATACCCTAATATAAGAAATACTCAAACTACAGAATTCAATTTACTAGACCTGTTGATATTTGCATCTGAATAAATATATGACTACTTTACATTCAGATTCTGACTCTTCTGAGCCATATTTATCTTTACTATCCCATAATATAGGTATATGGTATTATGAGATATCGAGAGCGTTGGTCGAAAAAAAAAAGTGATTCTAAGATTCCATGGATTCTATAATAGACCCTGTTTTTAGAGATATTTAAATGGGAATAAAGGTGTCTTAGACACAGTATTATTGCTTTATGTTTTTTCAATAAAAACAAACACTAGTGCCACCTAAACATTTTCCCTACANAAAAAATATTAAAAAAAAATTAAATCAAATGATAAGCAACACTGATACAATGTTCTAAACGTATAGACTTTCAAACTTAAGTGCATGTTTTACTAGATCATAATATTAGGTTTTGATATTAATAATTAAAATCTAACCCATATTGAACATTTAACCTAACCTATATTTAGTTTACATTAGAATTGGTTACAAGGCACATTAAACTCATTATTTAAAAGCAGTTGCATTTCTCCCACAATGATTGTAGGCCTACTTCATGAAGTCCCAACATAAGCTAATTAGTTTAATCATTTTTATTAAATAATTGTTACATGTATATTCATGATGTTATATAGTGTTAATGGCTTTAAAAAAACATCTACAGGAAAATCATATTATTGTAGACAAATTTCTATTAGTATAACAGATACATATAGCATTATTGAAACTTACCTGAAATATTTTTATGTAGGCCAACATGGAAAAAATGAAAAAAGTAATACTATAATAATTTATTGATTGTCTAGACATTCTACAATCTTTATTTTGCATTCTTATTCATCGATCACACGTTTCTGATAGTTAAAATTCGCGATATTTTTGTATCCTCATTAAAACACACAAAGCACAAGATGGTTGATGCATTAGAGAAAGGAAGTATAAGCTGAAGAGTTCCAGCTTGCCAATTTGATGTTCCGAAATTTAGTGGTTGGTTTGGCTTTAAAATAAATGGATAGATCACTCAATTTTTTTTTTAATATACCTATTTTATCACTGCCTATCTAAATTTAGGGAAAGTCTGATACACTTATTGCTACACTTAATTTAATTGATAAAATACAAAATATGTTATATTAATATAATAGGCTTACATAAGCTCTGTTTCATTATCTCCATATTGAACTCAATTTATCAATTTTACCAAAAGTATTTGTCACTGTAAATTAAGATATTCTTCTATATAAGTTATCAAAATTCAATCAAAGGAGAGTTGGGCTTAAATGGTTTAGAAGCCATATTAATGACATAAACAGTATTTATTCTCTTCTAAATATTCATAAAATTAGACCTACTGTATGGACTGGCATATATGTGGTCTCACAATACTCTGAGAAATAAGAATTTTTTATAGAAATAAATACCACTACTTTTGGGCATTACGCTCAATAAATAGACATTAAAATCAGAATACCAAAATAAATTTAAAGTAAAAACCTTACTGGTTTCAAAAGAAAAGTTAAGCATTCATGTTTCCCATGATATATTTCTTAAGTGTTAAATAAGGAGTGATAAATTATGTGTCAATGTATCAAAATTTAATAATGTTCATAGGAATATATGTCCTAAAATACTTGCATTTATTTATTATTATTATAATAATTATTTTAGAAATTAATGAATTTTCTTGATGTGTACCTACTATTTTGCTTTGTTTATTGACCAACTAATTTTAACATATTTGTGTTTTGTAAGATTGATATTAAAGTGAGCATTAAGTTTTTAATAATTCAACTTTCCTTATTATTAATAAAATTCACTTTGTACCACTAAGCTGCTATTATTATTATTATTATTATTATTATTATTATTATTATCATCAGTATTATTATTATTATCATCATCATAAGTATTATTATTATTATTATTATCATCATCATAAGTATTATTATTATTATTATTATTATCATCATCATCATCAGTATTATTATCATTAGTATTATTATCAGTGTGAACATTTAATTTAATTTGGCCAGATGAAGACATAGTAAACCTATGTAATTTATTCAATTTTTTTAATGTTTAATACTTTTGATCTATCTATGCTTACAATAGGATTTTATTGTATGTACTTAACTGTTTACCCTGAAAGGTATCATACAATGACTTATTACACTATGACCATAGCTTATAATCTGAACCATAGTGGAATAATGCAAGGTAAGCTTGCTTTATTTCAAGCTTAGTAAAGGGTACAAGTCATTAACTACCAAATAAAGAAAGAATCTATCAATAAATAGAAATAAATATTAAAAATACTGATAATACTATACTATCTTAGGGTTTAATTAAGTGCTGTCATAATTTGTCTAAAATATACTATGAAGCTTTCATTTGCTTTCTCTAGTGAATATATTTTAAATTTTCTTGTATATTCTTAATAAATATTTTTTATATACTTTCCCTTGACAAATTACACTATCTTATAAGCTACATCATGGTGTAGTCTCAAACACAAATAAATATGTTTTAGTTTTTTCATACATTGACATAAAATATGCATGTAAATTAATAGAACCATCTATTAATATCTATATAATTTCTCTAGTGTTTTTTGAAGCAAAATATTACAATTATTTATTTACATCTATCTATTATTTATATAGTTTTGATTTAATTATTCATTTGATACAAAGTATCCAAGGGCATACACACATTATTCTAATGTAAGAAAACAGGGTTTTGTCAGGGAAAAGTCAGAGCATTTTATTAAGTTTCTGGAATTTTTACATTTTGTTTAGAAAAATACTCATTTTGATTTATGTACAATAGTCAAAAATAACACTTTTCTTCATGTTAATACTTACCTTGAATCACTTTCACACCATTGTCCCTGTTGATCAGATTAATATGACTTCTCAAGGTCAACAAGTGAGTTTTGTCTCTTTCCACCCTTCTACCATGTATCTTTAACCAAAGTTGAATCATGGTTATGTACATGCGCAAAAATTTGATTACATTATAAGTAGAAGGAACTAAGAATGTCTCTGTCTCAACTATTTTAAATCATTCTTGCATGAGGCAATCTTTTAAATCACTGCCTTCATATTTTAAGTTGCTAGTTGAATATATCTTATATAATATGTTTATTATAAAGTGTAGCAATATCTTTTGTAAATAGTATTTTATTTGAATAGTTATTTAAAGTCATACTAACCACATAACTACTTTACTTATAAATATAAGTTAAGATTGTCCTGTAACAAAGGGTATATTGTACATTGATCTCTCTATATAATATAACTGGATGGACTTTTGAGGCAACATTTTCAAGCTGTCTTCTGCACATAATTGTGTAAGAGAGAAAGAAACTTTTGGGTATATCTTGCTTTCTCTCACACACATTTAAGGCATGCTTTAGAAACTGTAGGATCTGTAGGATAAATATGTACAGTTGTGTTGGAAATATGTCATCATTATTATATCAGGAAGATCAGGAATCTCATGACATTTTAATCAGTTCTAGAGAAGGCAAGAAAAATTGAATAAAATTTAATCCAGACAAACTGCAGCCATGAATGTCATTATGGTATTGTCATAACTAAACAAAGAGCTAGGCAGTGCTTGTTTTGGACTAACATGACTGTTGATATAGATGGCTTCATACAACCCTGTGGTTTGTGTTGCTCACTTTACGACAACATTCTAAAGGAGCCTCTACAGCCATATCCCTTATCAAAACGTCCACGGGAGCGTGTTGGGTACGATCTTTGTGAGTTCAGGAATCAAAATTATCTTGTCTGTTATTACTTATTTTATAATTGGATAGAACTGTGTACTATTGTTACTAAGGATATTGAGACGTTTATTTCTATGTTGAAATCTAGTTTTCCAGATTAGGTGTCCCGGGTGTTTTGTTGAGTGATAATGTCTGCTTTAACAGTCATAGATTTGTTCAATTTGCTAAGGAGGGGAATTTTCAATCATTTAAATGTAACCATAGATATAGCTAATTTAACAGTTTGTTTGAGAAAGGTGTTAGTGTACAGCAAATTATATTATGACGCGCAGTCCTGGGGGCTCATGCCATTTACTATGCTTTTCTAGCATGTATAAACACTCCGCTCAAACATCTTGACTGCTCTCCATCCAGTTATTAATGTCTAGATCTTCGAATCTCAAATTACCATGTATGTTGTTACACTCATATCCACAAGTAGTAGACTATTCTAGTCACCAGAAAATGTGAAGCACATAATAGTAGGCAAGCTAGCTATTATAACTGAGGTTTTAAGGAGCTGGCTCCTTTCAGGCCTGGGGATCTCATTTACTATAAGGATAAATGAAGTGATTCAAGTGACCATTGAAGTAAGTGAGTAGTTGTAAAGAACCTTCCTTATAGGTCTTATTTAATATGTAGTCAGTTTGTAAATATAAATGGTAAACATACGAGAAAATTCCTTAGACCCCGGGAGTGTTGCCAACTGAACCTAGTTGGCTTGGAGGGGGGGAATAATGGCACAAAGTATAGTCTTAGTGATAATTATGTCTGTATGAATGGCTTTAAATACCATAATACAGTAGGGCCACATTCATCAGGTGTAGCGAGGGAGTGTATGAGGATATTAGGTCTGTATTACAACTTTGAGAACCTTCCTATACAACAACTACAACAACGATAACTTTAAGTGGCAGGAGCGTAAGAACACCAAAATATCTTGAGGATTTTGTTTGATTTTCGAGTCTGAAGAAAGATGCGTATTGTAGGCTTAAAACATTTCGCTGTTTAGAATCTCTGAGAGGAGGTGTGAAATATGTTGGTACAAGTGTTCATATGTGTAGTATGCCAAAGCTTCTGCAAGGAGATGTAGGATAATTATGTATGCTTGTGTTGGCCATATGTCATCATGTGGTCACACATTATATCATATATATATATATCTATCAATTATACATATATATTTATTATATATGCTCATCATTGTGTGTGTTGATTGATAATTGCTTGTACCTGGCAATACATGTACTAGGAGTAAGACCAATCTTCATTAAACTTGTGAAGTTCATCGAACCAGTGATTTAATTGTCCTAATGTTAAAACTTATCAGGATTACATTTTTGTAAATTTGTGATATTTGTGCTTAAAGGCAATAATTATAAATTAGGTATATGTGTAGTAAGGACTGCAAAATAAAAAAAAATTACCAAAATTTTGAATAAATTTCAGATAAGTTACCTATTATAATAATCAAAGAAAGTTAAATTGATATGACCCAAAAAGTTTTATTTATGGTGTTGATGCCATATGTAGTCCAATCATAAACTTTTAAGATCATTATTACGTACAAAGTGCAAAGCTTAATTTGATCATACTTCATTTTTATCAACAATACATAAACTAGCTTCATTTTAAACCTCTTTGTAGCTATATTATTATAACATCTATCAGAATTGGCAAAGAATAAAAGTATAAACAAATTCCTAGTAAGGCCCACAAAGAAATGTTTATAAGTGTTATACAGGTCTTAAAAATATAACAGAAAGAGATTATCAACCACACATTACACATGCAATTCAATTTTTAGAACATATTATTTTGTCATAATAATACTAAAAGGAAATGTTGGTAAACCTGGATTAATACATCTCCAATAAACCAGCCTACTATTATTTTATTATTATTTTAGCAAGAATTGGAGAAAGCAGCCAATAAGCCTGCTTGCATAGAGGAAGAAGAAGAAGTAGCACAGCCCAAACATCAATCTCTTGCTCAAAAGATCTATGCAGTTAATAGAGTGAGTACAAATTTTGTATTAAAAAAACCTTTTCAATTGTATGCAACTTTATGGGCTACAAATGAATTAGTTTTGTTTTATTCATGACAAAAATATACTTTCTTTTTTGTGAACAGCGCTCTTCATCTTACTACCCATAAGAGCCATCTACATTATTGATTGATTATAGCAATATCACTTGCTTCTGTGGTCTAAACATCACTCTAGCGATGGACTGGACTGCCAATAACTGGGAGGTTGAGGTTCGAATCCTTGTTGGCTGAACTGGGGGTAGTTTTCCCTAAACTGTTTCCGCTCTCACCCCATTAAAATTCCGGCATGCATACTTAATATTCATTCATCATCCTTGGTTAATGTATGTGTAGTAAGCCACTTACTTAATTACTATATGGCAGGCATGTCAAACTTTCGGTCTGCATGTAGCCTGATACACGATTCTTTTCGGCCACCAGACCTTTTGGTGAACCAACAAACACTGTGCCTCGAATCTCCTTGTTGGTATACCCAATTTTTACTCTCTACTCAACAGAAATTGATCTAATCAAATATGCACCACTATTGTGTGAACGGTTGTTTTTGAGACCAATTACTTTAAGTATCATACACCTTTGAAAAATGGGAAATTGCACAAAAATCTAAATAAAGACCATAATACAAGGGCTATTAAAAAAGTTCCCAGATTATTTTAATAGCACACCAACGTGATGTTATAGAGATGTGCGGTAAGTGGCATTTTATAGCGGAAAGCTTTGCAATTAACATGCCGTTGACCTAATCATTCTATTCTATTCTGGTTAGTCATCGTGCTACATTGTTTTTTTAGGGGCTTGCTATGTGTGTCTTGCAATTTTCAGGATGGCTGGGTTTTACGAGCAGTGTATCAACATTCAATGTTGCGTCAAACTTCGGAAAACATATAAGGAAACTCATGAAATGATTAAACTAGTTTATGGAGATCAGTACCTAGGTCCTATGCAGTTTTATGAATTGTTTAAGACAGTCAAAGATGGCTGGCAGTCATCTGATGATGATCTGTGTTTAGGGCGACCCTCGACGTCAACTGATAAAGCTCATATGGCCCAAGTTCGGAGAACTGCACGTTTAAAGAGTTAATTGATTGTTAGAGAAATTGCGGATGATTGTAAGATTTCAATGGGATTGTGTCACATCAATCTGACTGAAAAATTGGAAAGGCAGAGTTTTGCTGCAAAATTCGTCCCATGGCTGCTGACCCAGGATCAGAAAGACAATTGAGTTGCAATTTGCCAGGCACTTTTGGATCTAACAAATGAGGATGAATATTTCATGAAAATAATTCTCACTGGCGATGTGACATGGGTTAATGGCTACGATGTCGAGACACAAACCCACTTTTCACAGTGGGCTGGAATTTTTTTTTCTAGACCGAAAAAAGCACGGCAGGTCAGGTTGAATGGGAAAGTCGTGCTGAGGAGTTTTTTTTTACGTCATGGGTGTTGTTCATCATAAATGTTTACCAGTGGGACAAATAGTAAATGTAGGTATTATTTTTTAAATTTTGAGACGTCTGTGAAAAAATGTCAGGAGAAAAAGGCTTGGGTTGTGGATAAACAAGTACTGGTTCCTCCATCACGACAATGTGCCACCACAGGCATCACTATTGGTTTGTGACTTTTGTGCCAACACAGAGACCACTGTGCTTCCCCAACTTCCCTAGTCACCTGACCTGGCCCTGGTAGACTTTTTTCTGTTCTCACAACTAAAATCCACTTTGAAAGGTCGAAGATTCGACACACTTGAAGACACTACAGTAAAATCATAGGCCAATCTACGCGCAATCTCGAAAAACACTTATCACGACTGCTTCAAGAAGTGTAAACAGCATTGGGAGTGAGTATCAACTGAGGAGGGATGTACTTAGAAGGTGACATAGCTGAATAAGTTGTAAGTAAGCCCGAACAAATTATAAAAAAATGTTCGGAAACTTTTTGAACAGGCCTCGTATTTGTGAATTTTGGTGCATGTATATGCTAGCTTTGATTATCATACATAGAATATAAACTAAGCAGACTCATACCTGTCTCACCATTATTACCATGATTATATTTAACTGTTATAGAGTGTAGACTCAATTTGCCCTGAATGGTACAAAGATTAACTAGCAGGGTTCTGCTATGGCATCACTTATAATTAGAGACTTTCCAAAGGTTAGGTTAGAGACTTGCAAAAGGTTAGGTTATATTTAGTTGGAAAGTGGTTTTATTTTCCTCAAAATGCGATGACATTATTTACGTCAATAAAAGTCTAATTTAGTATTCATTAAAAAAATAAATTAGGGCTTAAGTCCAGATAATGGTAGCATCATTTCTGTATACACAACAATTTATACACCAACATTAGGTTATTAGTATATTATGGTGAGCCCACAGTGATGTTTAATTTTATTCCCACACAGTAAATAAATGGCTTCTTTATTAATCAAAGCGGAGCTATTTTATTCTGGACTTGTTCCAAATTGAGTAGGCCTACTATAATATTTATTTCTCCACACCACACTAATTGTAAAATAATTTTTACTTTCACTCTTAAATGAAAAAAACAGCCATTGTGGTTGAATGATTTTCCTTAAGGTTCGTGCTTTTGTCGGTAAGAGCATTGTTGCATGTCACAAGAAATCTTTTGAGTCAACTTTTGCACATAGTAACCAATCTGCCTCCTCAATTGTCTTTTCCAATTCATATGAAAAATTCTTCTTTTCCTTGGCTGTATTCATTTACCTATGCCTGGCGTTTGGTACCAACATTTTATACACACTCCTCTTTATGTTCCTCTGCTTTGATGTGTTTCACACAGGAATACCTGCAATCCCATGATACAGTAACGTTACAGAACTCACATAAAACTTTTTACATTTTCGTTCATATTGTGTATTTAGCCATTTATTAACATGTTTGGAGAAAATTCAAATTCAAATACACACAAAACATTTCTTGCTTAGTAATGTCAAACTCAATATTACAATATCATTATTATCAATTTTAACAACTAGAAATATCGAAATAATTGATTGTAAATATATGTTAACACCAAACATGACCACCCATAGAAAGTTCCAGTTATATTAATGGGCTTGCTTGGACCTAACACAAAATCTTTTAAAGGCTGAAAACAAAGAATCAAATTCATCGAAATTGAAAGTTAAGTATCGAAATGGGTAAAGGTAGAAATCTTGATTTTTAATGTTAATAAAAAAATTCTGAAAATATTCAGATATCCTGTGATTCGTTTTATAGCTTCAAAATCTGCAAAAACGGATACTATTCATATAAAGTGCAGCCGTGGCTTAGCGTTACCGCCAGTGTTACCACTTTGATAGTTATATTGCATGTTCTGGTATTTGCCAATGTACAAAGAATTGTGTTTATTTAATAAAAAAACAACAACACTACTTATATTCTTGTTATTCATTTGAAAACAGTATAATTCATGTTTTCACAAATGCAAATTTTGCAGAAACCCTACTTATCATGTAAGGTCATACTGTAGTTCAATGTAAGTCTGTTATCTTTCATGGTAAACTGAGTGTACATTTAACTGCATGAAAATAGCGCAACTATGAGGAACTCATTTTACAAATCCCCCCTGTCTTTACTTACTCCCTGACCTTACAAACACCACCTCACACTCATCTTTGGCACAATTCTCTTCTTATCCATGTAGGATGGACTATACCAGAACTGGGACAAACACTATTTATTCCTCAATATTGATGCAATATTATTATTCTCTCACTGCTAAGTCTGTACAAAGCTTCAATAATGATCTTATTAAAGTCTAATTCACTAATGGATAAGAGTTTTCTTAAAAAATAATACCATATTTACCCGAATACAAGATGAGACTTATTTTCAATTTTCGACCTCAAAAAGTCAGGGGTCGTCTTATATTTGCGCATTAAGAAAAATTTTGGTATAAGGTCAATATTTGTATGTTGTATAATACCGATATACCATTATACGTTTATTTTACAAAGAAAAGGTATGTACGTGTTTTAAATTCTAAAACAAACCAGCATCATTTTAGTTTTAGAAGATATTCACATAGTTAAATATTTTATTTGTGTTGTTTTCAGCTATTATGATGTATTGTGCTAAGTGCGTCCATGTTGGCCACTTTCATAGCTCAATAACTATAATAAAAACTTGAAATAGTTGAAGGAACGAATAAATACAGAAAAAAATCTTGTAGCTAAAAAATTAATTGTAAATTGTGTTTTCCACGCTGTTTTAGGCCTAAAAGATAACCAACACTTTCATGTGATTTATAGAAGGAATGCTGTAATGACAGTAGTGCATTGTCACTGGTTGATTTCTAACAACACTATCGACCATTATCGTTCCACCACCTAAATCGCAGTTGATATCCTTGATCCATTCGTAAAAAAGAGTCGACAAGATGGCGTACCTAAACATTACAACTAACGCAATGTATAGTTTTAACACTAATGTGGAATATAAAAGAGGAAGTAACTAGTCATGACTAGCATGTACCATGCATTTTCATAACATTCCAAACACGCAAATACAATTACACCTTATCATTCATGATATTTCACAAAGCGTCTGGAAAAATATATCTAATAGTTACTATTGATATATCGCTATGAAGTTCTACAGCAAGCCCGTTACAGTGATACTTTTTAACAAATTTACGACTTCACTAGTTGTCGATAAATTAGCATGGCAACACTTGACATATTATAAGTTGTGTGCTCTAAAACGTATTCTTTCCAAGACTTTGATTTTAAAATTTAGTTTATTTCATTGCAGAAAGGCCAAGGTCAAAGTAAGTTTAAGGTCAATGGGGGACCACGTAGAAAAAAAAGGAAGTGTAGCGCGGAACAAAAGTGTTGAACATCGTAATAGTTATGATTCTAACTTCAAATTAAGAGTGGTTCATCTCGCCGAACAAACTAACAATAGTGAAGCTGCACGGCATTATGGAATCATCGAAGTAAATGTGCGGCGTTGGAGGGGTATGAATGAGCGGCTGAAATGTGCTCATTCCACAAGGAAATCTTTTCGTGGACCAAAAGTGGGGCGGGGCGTCACCCCGAACTAGATGATGCAGTTCTTAAATTTGTTTTAGAAAATTGTCATAAGGGTTTTGGAATTTCTGTAGAAAGTATTCGAATGAAAGCATTGGAAGAGGCAACTATTAGAAAAATACCCAGACAGGAATTCAAAGCAAGTGTTGGTTGGGCAGTAAGATATCATGAGGCGGAAAGGGCTTTGCTTACGAAGGAGAACATTGTTATTCCAGAAGCTGCCAGTGGACTACGAAGAGAAGCTATTGCAGTATCAATGGTACATAATTAAATTACGGCATAAACACCATCATTTATTGGGTCAAATGGGAAATGCAAATGAAACCCCGGTGTATTTTGACATGCCTGCTAATAGAACAGTGGCTTGAAAGGGTTCATAATCAGTTATTTTCAAAACATCTGGAAATGAGAAGCTACGTGTTACAGTCATGCTGGCAGTGTTAGCAAATGGCAGGAAGTTACCACCATTTGTTATTTTAAAAAGGAAGAATTTACCAAAAGAACAGCTACCAAGTGGGGTAATCTTAAAATGTAATCAAACTGGGTGGATGACAGATGATTTAATGGTTTCGTGGCTTCAAGAAGTTTGAGACAGGCGACCAGGAGCCCTACTAAGGCAAAGAGGATTGCTAACCCTCAATGCCTTTAGGGGTCATCTTACAGAAAAGTAAAGAATAAAGTAGCCTCTTTAAACACAGACCTAGTAGTGATTCCAGGAGACATGACCTCACAATTACAATTGCTTGATGTTGCCGTAAATAAATCTTTCAAGCACCATCTCCGACGCCAATATGAAGAGTAGCTGTTATCTGGGAACTGCCCCTTAACCCCCCAGTGGCAACATTAAGAAGCCTTCTGTTGGACAACTTGGCCAGTGGATAAAAACTGAATGGACTAGTATTTCTACTGAATCCGTTATAAAAGCGTTCAAGAAGTGCTGTGTAAGTAACAGTTTGGATGGAACAGACGACTATCCGAGTTCGAGTAAGGATGGACGTGAATCAAGTGATGATGATGATGTACCTGAATCAAGTGATGTTGATGCAACAAGTGAAGGGGATGACAAATGACAAAAGTTTTTGGTGCGTTTTAAACGTGTTTTATATTAAAACACAATATGTTATAATATAATAATTCATCCATGTGATAATGATGTTACTCAGAATAAAATATGCATTGCAGCAATGCTAAACTAATGTACAGTATATGAATGATATTGATGTGATAGTATTATTTTACTCTTTATTGTTAGTGACTAAATATTGACTACTCTAAAAATTAACAAAAATATTTTTCCCTAATTTCAAGTTCTCAAAATGGGTATTGTCTTATATTCGGGTAAATACGGTATATTCAAACCCTGACATTTTCATGATTAAATAGTCTTAAGTTCCTTAAATAGACACATATTAAACGACTCTAACACTCAACATTTAGGTAAAAACATTGACACATAGTTAGAGCTAACATACATAGAGTAAGTACAAAGATATTGGACATGTCAGTTTAAATAAGATAAAACATGCTTAAAACAATTATATTCTCCTGAATGGCTGTCTGTAAACTATGTCACACCATTTTTGTTTACCACTGCCCGATATGCTTAATTGTAATATTATGTCATGCATTATTTGACTCCCCTCCTTCCCTCGTCACACTGGCCAGGTGAAGCACCATTCCACCCCGACCCCCTGATATGCATATATAGTTTATGGACAGCCCCTAATCTCAAATAAACAATACTAGATAAATTAATACATTAATTTATATTATAAACCTTTTCCAAAACTATATACAGTTACTATTAATCAAGCCATATAAAATTGATATAGCAAACACAGGATATAAGATTTTGCAGCTTATAGTCACTTTAGAGAATTTATAACACTTTAGCCACACGATTTATAATTTCAGGTTATTTACTTATGTGCACTAAAAGTATAACACATTTCATAAAAATATTTGAGGTCAAAGTACAAAATTAAGTCTCACTGAGTTCACTTCATACTTACTTTACATCCATTACTGTTTCCAGCATATGACCTGGGTCAATTTTTTTAATCAAGCTAGATATTTTCCACTGTCGGCTTACTAGGCCTGTCGTAACTTTGTATGTCTATAACCTAACTTTAGACTAGGACAGGCACAACATCCAGTCCTCGGCCGTTAATTTATCACTTTGAAAGGGTAAACCTACATTTAACCAATGATAAATTTTTCGGCGATGCCAAGAATTGAACCTGGGACCCTTAGCTCAGTAGACAGACACACTGCCCACTGAGCTAAGGAGTTAACTTTATATTTATGGAGTTTTTAGTGTGTTTGGTAATAATTTATCATGATTAAGCTGTTTTCTTGTATTTATTTTCAGAAAAAATCACAAGAAGCTCATGAACGCTTGGACAAATTAGGACCGAAAGTTGAACTGGTAAGATTATTTGTATGTGTCGTGCAAGTTTAAACTGTAAGCATTTTATTTATTGATTATTTATTATTATTACTTAGTAAGAGTGATTATTTCACTGTTTTATTTCTGTAATATTTATAAACAAATGTGTTAAGTTTGGAATTTTTTAAACCTTTTTCTTCAATGGTTTATTCACATGCATCACACTCTTTTGAGATTCTTATAATATATATAATATATAATATAAATCAGCCAGATTAATTTTAATGAGCTAGATTTCAAATAACACTTTTAAGCAATTTGCAAAAGGAATTATATTGGTTTGTGTAGTTGGGAGAGTAACAAAATCATAAAAAAAGGACAAAATAATTTTAATTATATAATTAATTTACATAAAAATTGTTCTTTTGTTTGTTTATGGCATAATAGACATGACAATCAAAATGGCATTTGTAAGTGGCACCAAAACTAAAAAGGATTAAAAAAAATTCAATTTTAAGTATTTTTACTTTAACTTAAATTACCCATCTGTAAAGGTTTGACGATTCAAATTTGGATTCAAGCTTTGGATCTGGGATTCGGATTTAAGAAATATGGAATTCAACCCATCTCTACTAAAAATCGTATTATTATTATTATTATTATTATTATTAGCACCGCGTATTACTACCCATTCGGTTTATACACACTTACGCTAATGTGTAATGGTAGGGTGATTGTGAGATGAAATGGAGGACCTACAGTTTAACGTGGAATCCGAACCACGGTGGAGGCCAGGCATTCCCTACATTCACAAGATGTCTTGTCAGAGGTGAAGGAAGGGTTTGGTAATCAGATAAATCTGTACCGGGACCGAGGATTGAACCCTGGTACTATTATTAAATAACCACAATTTTTCACTGAATTAGTTCTACTCTTTTTGTAATCTTATCATAATTATTAATAAAAAAAAGTCTTAACACTTTTGTTTTAGGCTACGGTATGTTTGTAGACAAGACAAAAAAGTTAATGGAAATTTGGAACGGGTCAGAAAATTCTTCTTATTTAAAGTCCCCTTTATTTGCTAACCCTAGAATTTTAATGGGATCTTTTGAACAGTTAAATTTCTTTTTACTATTGCCTGTCTTCCAAACACCCCTTACATCCCACCTTCTCCAAATCAGGCCATTTTGGCTAAAGGACAATAAATTGACAAAATTACTGTGTGTTAAATAGAAACAATAATTACACCTTAGACTAAAAACATAGTGATTGAATATAATGTTTTGGTGTTATGTTTCAACTTTTATAATAAACTTTAGGAATGACTAGAAGGAAATAGAAAATGCTTGCCATAAGATTTAAAACTCTCAGATAGTAAAAGCTTCTAAAGTTAAAACACAATCAACACACATTTAAGATGGCTTACTGAGCCAATAGCTTTTAAATAGATTCAGCTATAAATAAATACTACTTACAAAAAAAATGCAGTTTTTTGGTTCCAAAATAAAAAGTGTTATGTTGGTTTAGAGTAGTGGTCACCAAATGGTGAATTGAGGTCCTCATCCGGACATCGGAGACATTTTAAAGGACCTTGACGAGATAACGATAAACAGAAGTAATGATACTATTTCTGTTGTGGGTGGGTGGTAGACATGGAAGGCCAGCAATAACTAATAAGTAAAATAACTAAAAGGAAATAAAATCATGTTTTTAATTAGTATAGTTATATAAGGTCATGTAGGGGGTAACTTAAGTTTTGGCTTTTAAAAATATTGAGGTTTTCCCCTTCCTTTTTATAAATATTTTGTTTGAAAATACTAGAATAATTTTTGTTTACAGCCTCTGTACAACCAGCCTTCTGATACTCCAGTGTACCATGAAAATAAAATAAGGTATATTTATTTATATAGAGTATATAACATTGTCAATCCATCAAATGACTTTACCTAAACTGTGTGCTTAATCAAAATAAAAAATGATTTAAATCATATCTCAAACTATAAATGCTATATTCTTCCATACAATTGAAGATTGTTTTATTTCGGTGCTTTCAGTACCCCTTTGTTTATGTTGAATTTACTAAACATTTAAACAAAATATTTTAAAAGACATTAATTTTAATAACCCACAGTTTAGGGGATTGACATTTCATTTTTTGTTTTTGTATCATGGTTTTTACTGTTAAAAGAAGTAAATTGGTAGACACAAAGGTTAAAAGTGTGAAATTTTAAAATTAGATATTAATTTAGATCCATTACTTTTTCCAGCCTATGGCCTTGGTCAGTTTTTTTTTATTAAAGCCATATATTTTCCACTAGTGACTGGCTAGACCTGTAGTAGCTTCATACGCTTTATAATCTAAATTAAGACTAGGACAGGTACAACATCCGATCCCTGGCAGTTAATTTATCAATTTGAAAGGGTGAACCTACATTTCACAAATGATACATTTTTTGGCAATGCCAGGAATCGAACCCGGAACCTTGAGCTCAGTAGGCAGAGGCGCTACCAAGTCTAATCTTAATTATATATACATCCGAATGTGATTAAACTAATGACAGGTCTTTTATTTTTCCCAAAGTTCAAATATCTCTTAGAAAATTTCACTCAGATATGGGAATCAAACCTTTAATATTAATTTTGTCTTTGTGCACATTGAACTTATTATCAGTCATACTATGTGTGTGTCTTAGTTACTAGAGACAAATTTAGTGTATTATTTATTAATTTCAAAGGTGTACTCGGATATTTTTTTTAAAGGGGTTGCCGGTTAAGGTTTACTTAATATGATATTTAAATAAAGGTTAGTATTAATTTAGAATTACACTTGGCCAAGTGCAAGATGAGTAAAATTAAAAAGATAAGGTATCTACATTGATTACTAAAAAAAAAAAGTTTTTATGATCTAACTAGGCAACTTAAATTTTTCAGTAAATGACTTTAAAAATATGTATGCAGTTCAGTAAAATTAAAGAAAAAAATTTAGTTTCTTAAACTTTCCACAGATAACCCACCTTTCCACAGTTACCCCTTCATCAGAAATTACACTGTCTCTTGATACAAATCTATAGTGAAAAACCCGCTTCGGTGGCAATGTGGTCTAACACGTTACTCTTGCAGTAGATTAGACTGCCGATGATGGGGTGATCGATGTTCGAATCTCTGTTGGGTGTCCTAAGGGTGTTTTCTTCAAACTGGTTTTCCACTCTCCCTCCACACAAATGTGGGTACACTTCCTTTGGATAGAACCTTCCTAATCCCTGACCTAAAACCATCAGCTTTAATAGTACATAGGTGTGTAACGCGAATTGGTAGTAAGATGGGGTGCTATATAATTATAAGGAAAGCTCTTCCCCCCTCCCCCCTCTTGATTTCAAATCTCCACAAAAAACTGGAGATTTGAAGAGTCCATCGCTTTATAACCAGATTTTAGTATTCAAATATATTTTAATGCTTACCAATTGCAATTGTTCATATTTTTTTACACTTGTAATAAGTTAGAGTATACAATTACTATTTAAAACTTTAGCGGCACTTGTTATTTATTGTAAACATATCCAGGAGTAAAATTTTTCTAACGATACATAATTTAAATGCATTTACATAAACAACACATGTCAAATTGTTGTGAGTTTAATGAAATTATAATCAATAATGGTATTACCGATTTTGAGTAAAGTTCCTAATACTAATTTTTTTTAGGACTGCGTTTTACTACCAACTCGGGCTATGCACCTATGTACTCACTAAGTTGATGGGTTAAGGATTAGGAAGGTTGAATTTAGAAGTGTACCTGCATTTGTACAGAGAGAGAGAGAGTGGGAAACTATTAGGGAAAACCACCCAAAGTACACTCAACTGGGATCGAACCATGATCTCCTGTCATTCACAGTCTAGCCTATTGCAAGAGTGATGCCTTAGACCGTGCAGCCACCGAAGCGGCTCTAATAATACTAATTAATTTCTAAGACTCACTTAGGCCTATTCTACACTAGCGGTTAAAACTTAAAACGCTAGCAAGCACGTCTTTGAATGAAACCCTTGTTATCAAGTTAGAAAATAAGTTTTCATCTAGACCAGCGTTTTGACCGCTACCTCTGGTGGCGTTAAAACTGTCAGTGGTGATTTCAACGTCTCTGGAGGTGTTACAACCGCCTAGCGGTAGAAATGCTGATCAAACTACACCAGGCGTTAACAGGTGTTTCAACAGGAATAATAAATACTCTTCCTCAAAATGATATCTTGTTTTGCAATATTCACTAAATCAAGTAGTTCATCAAATGAGACCACAGACATTCTATGGTACAAAAAAGAACTTCTTTGGGTACATTCTGTGCTTCTTAATCATAATATGAAACTGTAAACCGCAAGTGTAGAATCAGCGTTTTGATAGCTGTTTCACAGTTTTGTTTTGACAGTCAGGTGTAGATTCAATATTTTGGGGGCGTAAGCTAGCGGCAAAACTGTCGCGTTTTAATCGCTAGTGTAGAATCGGCCTTACTTCCTATATGGTATTGAATATTTCTTTTATGTATTATTCATGCAGCTATCACATCTTTTTCAAAAAAATCTAAGCAATTATTAGTTTAATATAAGAATGTTGTTTCTCTATATGTAATTTTTAATAAGGCATTCACATACAGAAATATGAAACATGACATTTTCTTTAAAGTATATATATTATAAAAAAATGTTTAAATACTAATGAACACCTCTTAATATTTTTTTTTTTTTCATATTTGTTCAAAGGCATTTGGCTATAAAAACCCGTCTTATTGAACATTTGAAACGTAGGCATGTGGAGAGGGAGAATAGAGAGAAAAATATGACCGCGACTTATTCCAAGATGATGCAAGAGTGGTTGCGCAAAGTTGAAAAAATAGAATCCTCCCTAAAGCGAAAACTCAAAGAATCAAGGAATCGTGAATTTTTTGAAAAAGTATTTCCTGAGCTAAGAAAGCAGAGGGAAGATCGTGAACGATTCAACAGAGTTGGAGCACGCATTAAGAGTGAGGCAGATCTTGAAGAAATCATGGATAGTCTTCAAGAGCAAGAGGTAATTTTTCAGTGTTTACGTAGTAGTATAATGTTTTAAGATTGATTCTTTAGTGTACACACAAAAGTAGCTTCAAATGTAAACAAAAGAAAAGGTTAGTAGGTATTCATCATTGCATAGAATAACATTTTTTTTTAAATTTTGTTTATTTTTCAGAGGGCCCACCAAATCTATTACTTAGTTAAAATATATATTTGATTAAATATGTGGTATGTTATAGGGTGTATTTTATGATTCTCCTTAAAAGTAGTGATATATTTTCATATTTGTTCAAAGGCATTTGGCTATAAAAACCCGTCTTATTGAACATTTGAAACGTAGGCATGTGGAGAGGGAGAATAGAGAGAAAAATATGACCGCGACTTATTCCAAGATGATGCAAGAGTGGTTGCGCAAAGTTGAAAAAATAGAATCCTCCCTAAAGCGAAAACTCAAAGAATCAAGGAATCGTGAATTTTTTGAAAAAGTATTTCCTGAGCTAAGAAAGCAGAGGGAAGATCGTGAACGATTCAACAGAGTTGGAGCACGCATTAAGAGTGAGGCAGATCTTGAAGAAATCATGGATAGTCTTCAAGAGCAAGAGGTAATTTTTCAGTGTTTACGTAGTAGTATAATGTTTTAAGATTGATTCTTTAGTGTACACACAAAAGTAGCTTCAAATGTAAACAAAAGAAAAGGTTAGTAGGTATTCATCATTGCATAGAATAACATTTTTTTTTAAATTTTGTTTATTTTTCAGAGGGCCCACCAAATCTATTACTTAGTTAAAATATATATTTGATTAAATATGTGGTATGTTATAGGGTGTATTTTATGATTCTCCTTAAAAGTAGTGATATAACTCTATAAGGAAAACCTCTTTTCGCTTTATGAGGTAATTGTATTATATTTGGAAGAAGGTATAGGAAAGGTGGATAGAAACATATAAAAGGGGGACAAACACAATATGGCCTTTACAATGAAAAGAACTGTGTTATTCTTTTCATTGTAAAGGCCATATTGTGTTCGTCCCCCTCTTATATGTTTCTATCCACCTTTCCTATACCTTCTTCCAAATATAATACTCCTTAAAAGTAGGTATTTTTACGATTTGTATATTGCTTAGTAGTTTGTTTCTTGCAATGTACCTTATCAAAGGCGGCATGAAACCGATTTTGTTATAACTTTCATCATATGCATCATATATATAAAATTTAAAAAAAAACCACATGAATACTCTTCATTCAACAAGAATGAGATTATCAGTTTCCATTCTTAATTTGTTTACACTTTAAGTTGATGGATATTATTTTAATCAAGTTAAATATTAATCTCTTTGCATGTATGTGTGTTGAGGGATTTTACTGGCTTATTTATAGTGATTAAAAACCCATGCCAAAATCCAAATGAGCACTTTTTATTCAAATTTAAATGTAAGCAAAAGTGACAATTCAGTTAACCTACATGCTTGAATGACCTTATCTACAAACTGAAAAATACTTTTCATTAATTGGCTACTTTTGTTCACACTTCACCTAAAGTATTATATTTATTCTTCAACTTATTTTCTTGTTTTGGTCGCTATTATTATAATATAAAAAAATGTTAGTATTGCTCAATACTCTTTAAACCTTTATTGTATGTCCCTTAGATAATGAAATAGAGATGCTAGGAGCATAGACTGCTGATACAAAACATGTATATTAATCACAGTTATAAGTCTTTTTTTTTAATGTCTTTGAATTAATGTCTTTGAATGTATTGGTCATTTAGCCATAATTTGACCATTTCAGCAGTCTGAGAAGTATGAAAAACATGGCAAAGTCAACAAATCCGGTAAGTTGGGAAAAGTACGCTGAGAAGTTGAATTTTTTTTAGGAAAAAAAAGCTATTACATTTCACAAGATTCAAAGTTGTTGTTATTTATTGTTTGCATTTGTGTGTATAGAGAGAGAGAGCGAGAGCGTGAAAGAGTGTGAGAGTGAGAGAGAGTGTGTGAGAAAGAGAGAGTGTGAGAGAGTGTGAGAGTGCGAGAGTGCAAGAGTGTGAGAGTGCGAGCCCCACTCAAGTATTTTAGGATTGGTTCTTTCACTCTGTGTGCTCTCATCCTCTTTCCAATCCAAGGGTTGTGCATTTTCTCCAAAAATGCAACTAACGTTGTAATTTTGTGTGATTCGAATGTGTGACTGCCTTTGATGATATTGTGATATTACAGCAAGAAAATGAAAATATACATCAGTCTAACTCGGTACAAGGCGAGGTCTATTCTGTTAATACAAGTTGCAGACATAGGCCATTACAATACACAGCCACAGATAACAAGTCCTTGGGGTAACACCTCTGACGCTCAACTTGTTCCTGGATAGAAAGTGTAGTTCCTCATATAGCTGCAGGGCGCTATCATCACATCTCCCCTCTAAAGATCGAGACGATCTAAGAGTTTCCTGGACCATTGACTTCTTCAAGCGGGAGTGGATGAATTGGGAGAAGAACCTTCAAGTTGAGGTACTTCAATTGCCACCTCTGAAGGTGTTAGATGAACTGGTAGAATTGAGACTCTTCTTGAAGATGATGAGCTGTTATTTTCCAACTCATCTGGCTCTTGCTGGACCCGAGGACCATTTTCATTAAGAGGCTGAAGAGACTTTTGATTCCTTCTAAACTATCTGTCCTCTGTTTGGATTATATACGGCCGTGGTGTATTATGTTTCTTCACTATAGTACCTTCCTGGTTCCGGTCGGTGATATAGACTTTAGTTCCAGGGTTCAAATTTGTGAAAGGCCTAACCCCATGGTGATGATCATAGTTTTCCTGTTGTTTTGACAGTCTGTTCTTTATGGAACAGCTGGTCCAAATTAATTGGTGAAGGAACGAGGTTATTTGGCAATGTTGGTATAAATCCCCTAAGTTTTTTCCCCATCAAGAGCTCAGCAGGGCTATAACCAGATTCTAGAGGTGTGGAGCGCAGAATAAGTAAGGCTCTGTATGGGTCCTCAATCTTTTCAATATGATTTTTAAAATTCTATACTTCAGACTCTATAAAGCCATTGCATAATGAGTACTTTGGGCTGGATGTAACAAGTTTAAAATTATAATCTTTACCAAACTGGAAAAACTTTTCATTTATTATATTGTTATGGATCCATTGTGAGCCACAATCCGCTCTAATAATTTCAGGTACTCCAATACCTGGCTAGAATAGATTTAAGATGAATTATGACACAACTAGTAGTAAGGCGCCCCAGCAAAGCGATTTCTGGATATCTGGAGTAGTAGTCAGCAACAAGGATATACCAGTTACCTTTCAACTTCAAAAGATCCATGCCAATTGTTTGCCAAGGCCGCTCAGGAAACAGAGATGGTATTAAAGGTTTTGATCGATTTATCCTAAATGTAGCAGACTTGGCACAATTCTCAACAAGATCTCTCAATTGCATGGACAATCTTGACCACCAAATGCTTTGTTTAGCAAGTGCTCTACATTTGGTAATCCCCTTATGACCTTCATGTAGTTTATTTATTATTTCCTTGCACATGCATTTAGGAATTATTAGTCTCTTTTATTTTTTAGTTGGAGGCCATTTTGCAGAGATATTTTGTTTTGATGTTGCCAATATGGTAAGCACATTTCCGGTATTTGTGACTTTAGAGACCATCCGTCTTGGCAAAACTGCATGAGGTGGATACTAGCCTCATCCTTATGTAGATTCTGAACAATTTCTGCCAACTTAGCAATCAGACACAGGAAGACCACAGACAACTTCTTGGGCATAGGCCATCACTTCTTCAGCAAGTTCATCTTCCCCAGCAAGTAGTTGCTGCGGATTGCAGGAAAGAGCATCAGCAATTAGTAGATTTTTACCAGCTACATGAACAATCTCTAATGAATACCTCATCAATCAAAGCCTAATTCTTTTTAGTCTAGGGGTTATAGAATCTAGGTCTTTGGTGGTGAAAATAGGAACTAAAGGTTTATGATCAGTCTCTATTGTTATATGAATACCTGTAATAAAAATCAGAAAAGCATTCACATGCCCAAGCGAGACCCAGTCCCTCCTTCTCAATTTGTGCCCACTTTCTCTCAGCTTCACTGAGAGTTCGAGAAGCGTAACTAACAGGTCTTGGAGATCCATCATCTTGGCGTTTTATTAAAACTGCACAAAGGTCATAGGATGATGTGTCAGCTGACAAAATAGTGTCATTATTGCACTTATATAAAGCAAGACTAGGTGGATTTGCTATAGCTACCTTTATGTTTTCAAATGCTTGTGCCTTTGGACAATTCCATAACCAGTCGGAGTTTGAGCGGAGAAGCTCATTAAGAGGTTGCAATAATGTAGACAGATTTGGGACGAGCTTGGCCAGAAATGTTACAAGACCCAAAAATCTTTTTAGCTCAGTTACATTAGTGGGAGGTTTCAGTTTGAGAATAAAATCAACTTTCTTTGGGTTCGGGGAAACACCCTTCACAGATACGATATGGCCAAGAAAGTTTATTGTAGTTTGCCGAAATGAACACTTTTCCTCATTTAGAGTCCAACCTGCTTCTTATGCAAATAATTAGTTTCTGTAAAGGCAAGGCTGACAAATTCACCATCTTTATCTAACTCGTCCTCCATGTCAACAGCATCAACTTATCTAAATCTACAACCTTTTAAAAATATTTTCTGCCTTAGGGCCCATCAAATAAATCAAAGAATTTACCTGAGCTTCTTCCTCCTTCATTATACCTGAAGCATGTCTGAAACGCATTAAACGATCTTTCCATGATTTCCATTCCAATGTCGATTTGAAATTGAAAGGGTCTGGAGCTGGTATTTGATACACAGGAGTCGACATTTTGGAACTGAATTCTCTATTTATGTTGGAACTGTTCATTTCACCTTAGTAATACTTAAATACAGCGCAATATCTGACCACTGTCACTGTGTGATATTACAGCGAGAAAATGAAAATATACATCAGAGTGTAGTTCCTCACATAGCCGCAGGGCGCTATCATCACAGATATAGATGGAGTTGGTGATGTTGTTAAAGAAAGTTGCTGCTGGATGATATATTTGGCAGGTTTTGCAAGCTGTTTTGTTACAGGGTTGAGAGCCTTGTTGTGGTTGAATGAAGGTTGTGCCATTTTCAATTTAGAGTTTAGGGTGTACCAGAAGATTTCTAAGTGAATGAGGTTGCTTATACACAAGGACTGGTGGGTTTTAAGAATATTGTTGGTACGGCTGGATGCTTCCTAGATGTGAAAACCTGACGCATATATTTTGTTGCGCTTCTGTAAGTCTGGGTAGTACTTAGTCACCAGAGGTATATTATCTGGTTTTTCAGGTTTAGGTGATTGTGAAGTTTCAGCTAGTTGAAGTAGGTTTGTGAAGTTTCAGCTAGACAAAGTAGGTTATTAATGAAAGGTTTAGGGTATTCTCTCCCTGCAAAGGCTTCTTGAAGGTGTTAAAGGTGGTTTTGAAGATTTTCTGGATCGTAGGAGATGTAGTATGGAGAGATTGTATGTATGGGATAGATCTTTTGTGTTGAATGGATGGCAGCTATCGAAGCGTAGATATTGTTGTCTATTAGTAGGTTTTAAATGTACCGACGTTTTGATGTGACCAACTAACAAAGCCTAATATCCGCATCAATAAATGTTACCTGCTCCTGGGAATGAATTGAGGTGAATTTTAGAGCCGAAAAGAAGTTTAGGTTATTTTAAAAAAAGGGTTAGATTGTATTGTCCAGCTGTCTATACCATGAATATGTAATCAATGAAGTAAAGCCAGCAAAGTGAGCAGATCGGCATATGAAGGTGCCATCCCTGAACCCATCGCTGTGCCTTTAACTTGAAATGAATTGAAAGTTGTTCTTTTCTACTATAAATTTAGTGAGAACCAGGTTAAATGATGTGGTAGATGTGGTATTGATCAGATGCTTGTTGAGAAAATTTTCTACTGCAGCCAGGCCATGAACATGAGGAATGTTAGTATACAATGAATGAATGAATGTGTGTATGTATGTTAAAAAATTTTTACCACACACTTGCTCTCTAGTATTGACAAAAGCTTTGGAAGTAGTTCAAACTAAATATTACTGAACTCTATAAAACACAAATAAGTATGTTTCCTGATCCAACCACTCCATATCACAATGGCACGAAGATATGGTTTATGGGACAGTTGTTTTTACTTACTTGAAAAATTTTTAAGGTTAAAACAAAATAAAATTTTTACAAAAGGCTATACTTTGGTTATGTGTTTTTGCCCCCAAAGAAAACATTCAAAATTTCTTCCAATTGTTTTACTTTCATATGCATTTCATGGTATTTATAAATCAATCCAGGCTTTAAAAAATTTACAAAAATCAATGGGGTTTGTGAGAAAGACGATTATATCATTTTAGTCTAGCACCAGTACTGATTATCAAGGAGATATTTGTAGGAATCTATTATGAATCAATTTTTAATATACAGTAGAACCTTTTTAATTCGAAGTCCAAGGGATATCTAAAAAAAATATTCTAAATATCAAAATTTGAATTAACCAATGGGTATCTAAACTGTTTGTACACAACAAATAAAAAACCTCAAAATGAATTGTAAAAATTAACTCATGATACAAAAAATGCAGACTTTATCAGTTTTTGTACTTAAGTTACATAAGTTACTTTAGAAAAAATTAGTGATTTTGCTCTGTTGTAGTTTTCTTCTCTGGCCACAATCAACAAAATCTGGTTCTTCTTGTTCTTCCATTTACACTTTCCAACTCTCCATGATGATATTTTTTTTTATTTTAAGATAAGTTGATAAAGTGTTCGGCTGTAGTCCATATTCTTTTGTGATATCACACTTCTTTTTTACTCCCTTTTCCACTTCTCTAAACGCTTTATCCTTCTTGGCTAAGGTTAAACTTGTGTAGGCTCCACGCTTAGACATCGTAAAAACTCCGCAATTTACACTTGTCAGGTGACAATAAGTGACTGTCACTGAGAGACAAAGGTGATAGATTAGGACAAGCAATATAAATCTTACTCCTTCCATGCTGGCCGGCACGTGATGGCATTGTCACACAGAACCGATTAAAGCAGAACCAAAACATCCCTTATTCTAGGGAAACCGCTTGCAACTGGTGCAAAACTCCCCGCTTACTCTTTTACTATGAGTCAATAACTCTAAACTGTATTTGACATTCCTGGGATTATTGAGTTTAGTTGAGAATAATAAGTTAGGTTTGAAGTGAGTAGAAACTCGAAAAAATTAAAATATACTTAATATTAATAAACTTTGAATTATCTAAATATTTCCTTCTAAAATTTGAATTAAATGTTATTTTCTACCATTGATTTAAATAAGAATTTTGTGAGGAATAATGGTGGGTTCGAATTATCCAATTATTCAAATTAACCAACTTCAAATTAGCCAGAGCCTACTGTATTTTAAATTTGTGTATTAAATTATAGGTGTCTAGACCTTTTACTCCATATTTGTTTGCATTCAATCAATAATAAATTATATATGCAACTGTTATTTAGAATTATTTTTTTTATATAGAATACCTGTCAACTCAATCACGTGTTTTAATTGTCTAAATAATGATTTAAACCTGAGAAATCAAACCAACTTTTTCATTAATATTATAGTTTATAATTGAAAGGTGTTCTAAAGTGATGCCATCTAGCTAAGACTTAAAAACGGTAATTCTCCAGCAATTGTCAACACCAGATGAGGCTTTACACCAGCGATGCGGACACCGCCATGCAGTCCGCGGGTCGCATGGAGCCCGCGATAATTTATTGTGCGGCCCTTCACCCGCCTATGAAATCGTATGCATTGCGGTCCACACTATTAACAGGATTTTTCAACACCATTTCGAGTAGTTAGGAAATCATTTAAAACAGAAGTGATATTATGATTGATTACATTTTTCCAACTTGAACTTAGAAGCTTATTATCTTTTGTTCTTCCAATAAAAGGTTCATAGCTTTTATGGCAAGGCATAATATTGTATTGTATCTAGTTTTTACCCGCTCTCAAGTATCAACTATTAATATTGACCATAAAGCCCTAACTTGGTGGCTATACATGTCACCAGCCCAGTGGCGGATTTATGTTTTTGCCGCCTAGGTGCTAAAGTCCGTTAACCATAGGAATTGATTTCTGAAAGGCCTTTTTCTCTACCAGAAATCTATTATATAGTAGGATATTGGTAGGAAAAAAGACCTTTCAGAGAGTATCTCCTATCGTGAATGGAGTATACATATATCTTGCAGCCCTCCCTCCCCAACTCGGAAACCCCTTCAGGCACTCACACCCGGTCACCCCCACCCTCACTCACTCCCCCACTTTAGACCTCCCTCCTCCCCATCCTGTGTAGACTACAGACTAAACACCACATAGAGAAGTTGTATATAGATGATAGTGATAAGGGATTTAAAGTATAATATAACCCTGCATGTAGCCTCTATCCCCTTGATGTGACAGGACACGGTCACCAAATTGTGATCCCCACGAGTTTTACACATCCATCTTGGGAGGTACAGTATGTGTTTATAAAGAAGTTTTGTTTGTAGAGTAACAAAGAAATGGATAGTGTTACTTTTTCAATATATATATATATATATATATATATTTTTAATGAAATTTGCCACCCTATGCCTTCCTGTAAATCCAACACTGCACCAGCCTTGACCTCTCCCAATGTTGGTAAACTTTAATTATGTTTTAATAAATGCTGAAGAAGCGGTCCGATGAGCTCGGAAGATTACTGTGATGTAATGTGTTTAAAATGTAAACTTCATAACCTATAATATGTTTTTGCACCCTACTTAGTAAAACTAAAGGGGGGATGCACATTTATAAAGCAGGAATAACAATGAATGTAACAATTTATTAAGTGACAACATTAAACAATATATTAGCAGATCAATACATGTTCATATGGTATTGGTTGTCTATATACTACAACAGACAAGTGATCAATCACCGAAACATGATGCAGCTGACTACCAGCCAGGTAGCCATTGCCTTAGCGAGTCGTTTAGACTAAGCTTAATAGATTAAGGGGTAAAGCCAATAAACCAAAGTTTCCTCAAGACACCCTGATGCTGGCACATATCAATCAAAGATATTTGTATGCTCGTCTAAGACGAAAGATAAACTGCGTGAACGTCATGCCCACCATACGGGGGAGTTAATCGTATTCCTCCAGTTCATAAATAGTTAGCCCCAATCGGGGGATCACAGTATTAGTAGGGGTTGGCAAACACTTTGCTCATGATCAAAATTTATAATAATGGTGTACATTAAATCAGGCCTAATACCTGCAAGGGTGTGACTTAGGAAGCCCGTCTAAAGGAAAAGAATTCAATAAAATGCAGCGGGCCGCTGCGGTCTCGCTCAGACAAGCTGTGCTCAAAATGAGAGGCTACAATCATACCAAATAACAATAAGTATACTTCATTCACGGTAGGAGTTTACCTCTGAAAGGTCTTTTTTCCTACCAATATCCTACTATATAATAGATTTCTGGTAGGGAAAAAGGCCTTTCAGAGGTAAACTCCTACCGTGAACGAACTTTAAAGAGGGTCCTATGATAGACTCGGCGAACCCAATTAGGTTGTTGATAATATTCAGCAACTCCCTATTATCGAAGGCATACGTTCCCCTAAGGAAAAAACGCTTTTGCGTTGCCAAATTTACTTAGCCGAAGCACTTACATGTTTACAAGACAACACACCTCGCAGATATAAAAGCCAGCTTATAACCAATATTAAATCTAAATATTGATAAACCCACACTGAAAATATTGTTTGGCCAACCATCTAACCCTAACTGGCTTGTGTTGTAAAGGTGGGCATTCCCACTAAACTGAGTGCACACCCAATACATATTAACCAAACAACCCATCGGCCCTGAGGGAGCCTAGTTAACCTAAGTACATATCAAATACATTTAACAACACAAGCTTTTGGCCCTGAGGGAGCCTAGCTAGCAACAGTTCAATGACTAGCAAGCCAGATCACACCACCTCCATTTCACTATTACAGGTACCACACTTAGAGCACAGCGAAATAGCTTAGACATCGTTCATGTCTCCTCCACATAAGTACAGTTGAACCAGCCCATTGGCCGGGTGTTAACCAAACAAAACATAGCTAGTAGTTGTCTATCCTAAACCTTGCGGTAGAAAGGTGCAAGTGCCTATAGTGTACCAGCGGTAGAATATTTGATAAATGCAAACCAGCTGTGGCGGGTGCTAACCCCTGCGAGTCCAGGATTCCACCCCACGAGACGCCATAGCGTACTGATCAGCCTTTGACGGTTTGCTGCGATATAGGTCAAAAGAACAAGAATTAGATAACCGTTCAGTTCCAGACAGTAAGTAGAAGTATTTTTTCTAAAAACATAGCTCGTAGAACAAATTTACAGAACACTCCCCAACTGGTATAAGAACAAGACAAAAAAAAAGGAGTGGAAAGTTCAGCCAATCACGCCTCAGCAAGGCAGTGCTCAGAGGAATGCGCAAAGGGTGGAG
>CABFOV010000676.1:91179-115344 GCA_902141375.1 Timema poppense
GGGGGGGGGGGGGGGAGTAAAATAGGGGGGAAGGGGTTGGGACAAGATAGTGCCAAGATTAATTTTTTTCTCTTTTCAAAACTGAGTTAATATCGCTATTTAGTGTCCATTACACAGAAAAAAGGGCTTGTTTCAGGAACATCCCAACATATGGTGTCCAACATAGCTTGTTCTTTATTGGTTGTAGCCATAACATGAGCTTTGAAAATTTTATCAATTTTTTTTATTGAGGCTTGGCACTATCTTGTCCTGACCTCATATATAGATGTTGATGGCTTAGTTATAAATTTATACCTATGGAATAACATTTTAGTTTACTTTAATTTTAACTTACACCACATTGATTACCCCCTCTCCCCCAACCCTCACAGCTCTTCTATTCGGAAGGATGCTTAAAAAAATACTAGGTATTTGGTGTTTAGGAGGCATTAATAAATAGATTAGAAAAACATGACAATATGTTATACTATATGGACCAGTCAATTCTTACTTATGACAACTCGAAAATTCATTGCCGCCCTTAGACAAGCATCTATCTCTATCTTGAGCGAGTTCTTTCCATTCTACCTCATTACACCCTAATCCCTATCTTGAACTAGTTCTAGCCAGTCCACCTCATTACACCCTATCTCTATCAGATCTCTTCTAATGTTATCCTCCCATCTGCATCTAGGTCTTACCACTGGTCTCCTCTCATTGGTTTTACCAGTCTGTACCCTGAACACGGTTCTAGAATCTCCCATTCAATCTGCATGTCCTGCCCACCATAATCTAAGAGACCGATTATCCTAACAATGTCTTGTGTTGAGTACAGGATATGCAACTAATCATTATGTAACCTCCTCCACTCCCCAGTAGCCTTATCCCATTTTTGGATCAAATATATTCCTAAGTATCTTGTTTTAAACAACTTAAATTTGTTTTAGTCTAGTTAGCTAAGAGACCATATTTCACAACCGTAGAGAACAACCAGTGACTCTATTGTTTTGTATATTCCGAGTTTTATATTCCTTGAAAACGGGCGAGATTTCAACAACTTACTGATCAAGTAATAGCATTCATTTCTCGACTGTATTCTTTTCCTAATTTCCAATATATCGTTATTGCTAGTTAAAATTGTTTCTAAATATTTAAACTCATTAACCGTGACAAATGATATGTAGTTCACAGTAAGTATTTTTGGGGTATTTACTTAAAATAAATTATAGAAAATTTAAAATTTTTGAAATTGCCCTTGAAGATTGAGTTAAAAATAGGTATCATGGAATAGTTTTCATAATAAATAAGAACACAATTTTATTTTTACATATTTAAAATAATTTTAAGGTAGTTTTACAAATAACTTATTTTTGAAAATTTGAAATTTATTAAAAATATTTGAACATGGAGATATAAAAGTTTTTATTGTGATTAACAAGATGATTTGTTTGTTTTTATAAGGAAAACTTACATAATGGTAGTTTATCAGAAACCTATTTTTGATAATTCTCTTCCAAGCGATAACACATATGAGAAAATTTGTGCATTGTCTCATTACATTTATTATTTATATGTGTGTATCTACATTTATTGCCATTTTCCTCTTTGTTATTTATTATAAAATCTTGATTTTATTTTACAGTGAAGAAAAAGAAAAGTTAGAAAACAAAAAGAAAGAAAGAAGAAAAGAAGGCAAGAGAAAGAAAGAAGAAATGGAAACCAGTGATGACGAATGCATTGACACTCAGGGTGAGTCTTAAGTTCTTTTCACCATAATATGATTGAATAAAATATAATTGTTCAAATTTGTCATATTTTAAATTATATTAGTGTAAAGTTTAGTTTAACTCCACTGCCTAGATTTATCATAAAATTACAGTTTTTTTAAAAAAATTCCCTTTAAAAAGTATTTGTTTGTGGAATAGCCAAAGATTAAAATAACCCTGACCGTTTTTTGGAGAGAACATACAATTTTGTTTGAGTTTTTGCAACCTTTATTGTTCTTTGTACTTTTTATAGGCTTAGTTGTTCCTTGGAGTAGTACTTGAAAGTGTTTTGACCTTTTTATAATCTTGATTGTTCTGTGAAGAATATTTACTAGCAGTTTCACTTTCAGTACATATTTTAGAGATCTCAGGGCATGTACAAATTATTTTCTCAGGTGTAATAAATAAAACAAATATTTTGACACAAATAATCAAAGATTTGAGTTAATCGATATACAAGCCATGTTGAGCTTATGTTCATCATTTTGTTGACTCATGAGTCATGAATAAGGCGGGCACTCTTCAAACTTTGATAAGGGTCAAACAAACAAGGCCTTTCTTTGGACTTAATAAATACATGTTATCTAAAGAAGACCTAATAGTTCAAGAAACTTCACAATAAAATCTTTAGTTAAAGTAAACAAACACACACACCTCTTTGGCTCAAAAA
Source organism: Timema poppense (assembly GCA_902141375.1). Taxonomy (NCBI): domain Eukaryota; kingdom Metazoa; phylum Arthropoda; class Insecta; order Phasmatodea; family Timematidae; genus Timema; species Timema poppense. Next base: position 93,595 of record CABFOV010000676.1, read on the forward strand.
AGTAACAGTGCACAGTTTGATTACTACATACTCATATGGTTGTACACACCCAGCAGAATAAGTTATAGGAAGGAGCGCTAGCAGTCAAGCTCACAATCTCAGTATTAAAGAGAATCATATGCCCAAATGCAGTGGCGGATTAAGGGTAGGGGCATCTGGAACACGCGTCCCTGTCAATTTTCAGAAAATATACAGCAATCCTTTAAATTCCTTCTAGCTAAAAGAAATAATATTAACAAACAAAGATAAACTGGACAAAACACATGACTTCAGCTTTTACATCCACTATAGAATTTAATTAATGGAGCGAATTTTTGATTCAGAACTGGATAAAGTTTGGTAAAAGCATACAACCAAAATGTGTAGTAAGACGCGGTGCTAAAAAAAAGTTTGATAGTAACATTTTATAAAACAAAATGTTGCTTATATTTATCAGCCGACTAATAAACACTTTTGTATAAACTAGCTTTATACATTTTTTTAAGGATTAAATTTCACATATAGATATGAATTTTTTTTATAAGTAGGTAGCAATATAATTATTTGTATCATGGTGCCCCTCCTGTCATTTTTGCCTTGATCCGCCACTGCGCTAGCCCACAGTTGATACAATAACGTTATAACACAATGTACTGCAAGCAACACGACAATCTATATAATAATCATGGTGGCTACAGAGAGAGAGAACCTGGAAAAGTCAGGAAATTCTTTGATGTCAAGGAAAATAGGGAAATGGCAGGGAATTTAATACAAAATGAGTAAAAGTCAGGGAATTTAAATACTTTACTGTTTCTCCACCTAAACATTTATACAAAAGTGAGAGATTAGGTTTCTCGATGTTAACAAAATGCATTGCCTGTATAATTATGTTTTTCTGACATGGGATGGTTAGACCTTGTTTGTTTTGCATCACATTTACACCGGAACCCAATTAATACCTAATTAAATATTAGAAAAATAACTTACAAGAATGTGGATGTTTGATAGCTTAGGATTCTTTGGAAATTTATGATCAATCAATGTTATAAACAAAGAATTCCCATCCACCAAGATAAACTGTAAAAAAGGGTGGGTCCGGAATTTTTTTTAAAAGGTTGTTTGGAAAATATGGAAAAGTCAAGGAATTTCATAATAAGTTTTGTAGCTTCCCTGATAATAATAATTCATTATAAAGGGTTTATTTAAATAAAATATTAAATATTATTTGTATAGAACTATAAGCGGTGCACTGGCACAGGGGCACTCATTGAGTATTTTGCCACTGAGTTTGAATACCAGGAAGATCAAAATTTAAAGTTGTTACATTATCTAGAGACCCCTTCTTACTCCAAGAATAACACATAGCTTAGGTAAGTAATACATCAATATCCAGACAAGAAATATCAGTAATGAAATTAAATTGGGGGAAAAAAAAAAAGAAATGCATGCTATAACTCGGTCAGTAGGTTGTTAACATCTCTCCTGGATTCAAGAAATGTAAAACTCAAAATATACAAAACAATAGTTTTAATGGGTGTGAAACGTGGTTTCTTACTTTACATGATGAAAACAAATTTAGGGTGTTTGAAAACAAAGTGCTTAGGGAGATATTTGGTCCAAAAAGGGATGAGATTACTGGGGAGTGGAGGATATTATATAATGGCGAGTTAAATAACCTGTACTAAACACAATGCATTATTAGAATAATCAAGTCTCGTGGATTACTGTGGGGAGGACATACAGAGCAAATGGGAGATTCTAGAACCTTGTTCAAGGTACTGACTGACAAACCCAATGTGAAGAGACCATTGGGAATACCTATACGCAGATGGGAGGATAACATTAGAATGGACCTGGAGGAGATAGGGTGTAATGAGGTGGACTGGATAGAACTAGCTCATGATAGGGATAGAGTGTAATGAGGGGGACTGGATAAAACCAGCTCAAGATAGAGATAGAGTGTAATGAGGTGGACTGGATAGAGCAAGCTCAACATAGGGATAGGTGGAGTACTTTAGTGAGTGTGTCAATAAACTTTCTAGTTCCTAATAACATAGAGTAAGTAATTAACTCGAACTTGTTTTAAAAGCCTTCACTAAATATTTCATTGAGACCAACAAAATTTACTTCTCTATCTTCCATCGATATGGTAAATAATATTTGTGTACAACCAGTTCAACATAGGTGTTTGTTGGATTTCCATATTAAGATGTTATACGGAGTGTACACAGAATTAACCCCCTCCCCCCCTTTTACTCCCTTACTCCACACTAAGTACTCTTAGTTTATCCATAACAAAGTGAGTTCACCTAGTTTTATTTACATCCATTACAATTTCCGGCCTATGGTCCAGATCAGTTTTTTATTCAAGCCATATATTTTCCATCATGTGAAAGGTTAAATCCACATTTCACCAATGATACATCTTTCAGCCATGCCATGAATCGAACCCAAAACCCTTAGCTCAGTAGACTGTCATGCTCCCGACTTGAGATAAGGTGTCAGATAGTTCACCTTATTGAGTTATGCTATTATGAACCTGATAAGATAGGGCTATTCTGTCACTAGTCATGGTAGAACTGCTATTGTTGAGTAAGCAAAGTTTACATGGGGATTTCTCCACACCAAGTATATGTACATACTGTTTATACTTAACTTGACTGTTGTTACACTACTGTTATATTAACTAACACCACTTGTGATCAGTTTTATTTTGGTCCGCTTATCAACTTTTTTTAAAAATATATAATATACCAGCCTGCTTTGGTGGCATCATGGTCCAAGGTGTCACTCTTGTGTTAGACTAGACTGTCGATAGTGAGGAGACTGAGGGTTTGAATCACAGTCAGTTGTACTGAGGAGGTTTTTTTCCATAATGATTTTCTATGCAAATGTGAGTACACTTTATCTAAATTCAGTTTTCCTCATCACTAACTCATTAGTGTAATTAGAACATATGCGAATAGCCCTAACAGGTAGTAGGACACGGTGCTAAATAAATAATATACAACATAAAAATAAGTTTGAACACACTCTGCATGCGGAAAAACTTGTGGCAGAAAACAACTGTCCTTAAGTTTTCTGTTACTTTTGTGTTAACATTATCATTACCTTTTTTATTTTGCTTGCAACCCACTGTGTTTGATGTATTGTACGGAGTTACCCACGAGTCTTGGAAGTTATGATCACAGTGGAACCAATCGTGGTAAGCTTATAAAGGTACTTTTCAGGGTACATGGTGAATGATACCTTCACCTCCACAATAAATACTGAATATAATAAGATCATGGGCACTGCTTCACATGAGCCCAAAATGAACTTAATTTCGGTTATTGATGGTCGCTTTTAATCGAGGCACTTAAAATGCAAATGGTTTTTAATTATTTTTTTCATTTTGTTGCTAAGGCTTTAGTGTGTAAATTGTCCTTGACGATTTTAAAATTATTTTTTGTTATGTTTCCTTACACATGATTTTAAAATTATTTTTTGTTATGTTTCCTTACACATGATTTTAATATTAAATGGTGAGCACATTCATCGCTTACAAGCCAAATTACCGGTAACAAACTATAATAACCGATATTAATAAACTAACTAAATTATCATTTGCTGATTTTGATAGTTATCATAATTCAAAGGCATTAAGCTATTGCTCACTTTTAATTTGATTACCATAAACCCGGGGTCAGCAACATATGGCAAGAGTGGCATGTGGAATGATTTTCAATGGAATGCTGAGCGATTTGAATAAAAATAATATAAAACCTTTTTAGTTAAAACCATTGATGTGAGTAATAATTTTAATAACCTGTTTTATGTTTCAATAATTCAATTGTTTTGTTTAAAAATTTCAACAATGTCTTCAGAACTTTAATTTTGCAAAACACATTTATAGCTTTTGTATTTATTCTGATTTACATTACAATATTAAACATTCAAGAAACAATAGTTAATTTAATGTATTTGATTTAGAAACATGTTGTCACATTTAAATTTTACAATATCAACCTAAATTTGTTTTAACAGTTGTACTAATTAACTAGTATAAAAATATAAATGATATGGGTGGGCCTAGGTTGGTTGGAACGCAGAGCAACTTTGCGATAATACTTTGGCACACCCCTACCAAAAGGTTGCGACCCATGCCATAAACATTTATCATACATTGAGCTTGGACTACATAGTTTTAGATTAGTATAATACTAGGCATTAACAATGACGTAGCTAACATTATGAAGTAGGGGAGAATTAAATGTCAGTTAAAATCGTATTACCTATTATGTCTTGTATTAGCCAGGGTTCATACAATCCTTGAAAGACCTGGAATCTAATGTGTCTTTGTTCAAGGCCTGGAAAAATCCTTAAATGGCTCTGGGCCTAAGAAAGTTCTGGAATTTACAGGTTTCAATATTTATTTTTGAAATGGTTGGGAAGAGTGGGGCTGTAAAGACTGTGATTTAAGAAGTACTAGGGTGGTAAATATCTAATGCATCCTCTTTGATCAAGCGTTAGCTGTTGTCTCCTGTTTACTTTACTCTCTGCTGATCTTCCCCGCTTCTTTTGTTTTATTTGTTATCGCGTCATTAGCTCAGAGATAGCTGCACCCATGGGATTGGATCTCTATAAGGGAAACAGTGTTAACTTCTCCGACAAATGCATTGCATACTGTCAATGAAATACGATGTTGTTTTCTTTAAAAATCTCATTTCATGTGCATTCGTTATATTCTTTTTGTAAGTTGCTTTAAAACTGTCATTTGTAATAATTATTTTAGGATATTTGACTACCTATCAACACTTTTAGTACTTAAAGTTACAGTTTTGCACTAAAATGTCCGCCGATAGCTAAGCTAGTAGCTCATCTGCCCTCCACCTTAGCGCTCAAATTACTGTTCTAGCCATACTACAATATATAATGAATCTAGAATGACTGCACTAACCAATAAACCAAGGCGAGTGAAGTAAGTGACAACAAAGTTAGAGTACTATTTTTATAGTCTCCATGTTGATTAAATTCAGTGAAAAGTTATTGTTTTCCATCTATTTAAAATTTGATATGGTTTATAATATTTTCTTATAGATATGTTTAGAATTAGGCAGTACAAGAAATAACAGTTTTAGTCCTTGAAAAGTCTTTAAATTTATGTTTCATATGTATGTAAGAACCCTGATTAGCACTAGTCGACGGTTTGGTAATATTATGTTAATGACTAATTTTTGTTCACACGACACGTCAGACGACACATTAAACAAGATATATTTTTCAGCTCTTCTCCTTTTATTTTAATCTTTATATAAACTAAATATCTTTGAAATAATTTGAACGCACATGTCACACAAAACATTGTCTTCGGGGTCAAAGTTATAAGTAAATAATAATTTTCAGAAAGGTCCAACGTGTCCAAACTGGAAAACCATAAGATTTATCATGAAAATATCATTTAAAAAACTAACTCTTTTGTTAATACACCTGTAATAATTGTGCTTTGTAAATAAAATAGTTTTTTTAGCACTGTGTTTTACTACTTGTGTAGGTTATGTATATAAATAGTTCTTATTAAAGGCCTATGTGGGTAAACTTTATTTAAGTCGGGTTACATGCCTGATTATCTTTCATAGAAATCTTTTCTCAAGTATTAACATCCCTCCTCACCCCCACCATTTCACAACCAAAACTTGCCAAAGCCCTCTTCGTGCCACACTCCTTGACAAGAGTTAAGATTGCAACATTGCCTAGTATAATAAAAAATCAAAACGGTTCACACAATATAGCATATAAAGTTAATAATCTAGAATCCGGAAGTAAATATTTTGAATTTAGTATTGTTTATGAACTGTTTGGATACATAATATTACAAGTAATACAGATTTATTAATGCCTATCTCTCCATCTAAATATCTGCATCTAAACATATTAACAACTCTGTCGATACTAACTTCTTCTCGAGGTTAGTAGAAGTACCCCTGGAGTAGGGATAGAGGGGTGTAAATCTGAAAGGAGTGATGACAAATAGAAATATATATATATATATATATATATGTGCTACAAAGTGAGGTGAGTCTCAATGAGGGCAGGTAAATAAATAAATAATATTTTCTCTATGGATGAAGCATTTATGTAAGTTTTACAGTCTCATAGTCAATCTACCATGACGGTACACCCCTGGGCATTATATTTGTTTTGGTATCGAGAGTTGAGTTTGAGTTATTTATTGCAATTTATTGCACACTCAATCATAGCAGAAACACATATAAGGCCTAAAGACATTCTATTTATAGCAGAATATGTCATATCATTCAAATAATTTACTTTTAAAGATATTCTAAATCTTTCTCCCAGGTTCATACATCAATCATTATATTTAAGTAACGTTGATCCTAGAGTTAGCTCACTGTGGGGCCTTTTCGCATATTTGGTCAATTATGTGTATTAATTGTTTTAAAAATATATTTTCAAATGGCATGTATTTTAATTAATTAAAATAAAAATCACTATTTTTAAAGCATAAAATAATAATAATTTTTTGCATCGCATCTTACTATCCATTTGGGTTATACGCCATATATCTTTTAATCTGTCTATCAACCTATCTATCTATGCTTGGTGCATTATCCTATTTTGGCGAAATATACTCTACTTTAAGAAAGTGTCCAATGAGGAATCCGTGAAGTGACATGCAGCCCTACATAGCCAAAATGTTCCCCCACCCTGGGTATAACCCAAAGACTGAATAAACAGTTAGAAATCCAATTTTTCAACACTTAATACCACATTAATATTTGTCCATGGTCATAATCTAAACTAAGATTAATAATTTCCATGCAATGTACACTAATTATTGTATAACTTTAATGGTTAATCTTTTTCCCATCAATTATATTGCATTGATTTATTTTGAGCAAAAAAATTAATTACAAAATGTTTAGTTAGCTGAATAAATAGTATGCCTTTTTTTAATATTAATATTTCACAAACATTTTCATTTTATTTCATAGTATTAGGTATAATTTGCAAACCTTAATTTTTACCAATTTATTGTTTTCTCATTTGCATTATTGATTTATTTTGGTTCCCTTTTAATATTTCCTTAAAAAAAATTTTAAAATCACTTCCAGATATTTTTTACGCTTGCGTTTGTGATTTGGTAGCTGTTTAGTTTTTATAAAATATCACTAATAGCAAGCACAATTGAAATTACTTTCTTGCACAATATTTTCTTTCTTTAACACTAGTGAAATAAGATTATTATTTTAAATAATTATTTTGACCAGGAATATAAATAAACAAATTGTATCAAATGTAGTTGGATTCCTAAAATTTTGAATACATCAAACTGTATAGTTCTCAAAATCATATATATATATATATATATATATAAAAAATAAATAATTTTAATTTGCCAGGCCTATTTCTTTTAAATTTTACCTACATTAATAAAATGATAAAAATTTTCTTTTGCTAAGACAATTCTTAAATTTGATTTTATACTATTGATTTATTTGTATAGTGAATAGACCTAGTTTTATTTTCTATTCACTAATAAATATAATATACTCTCTTTGTGTTTGGGTCAATTCATTTAAATCCCAGACACATTTTTTTTTATTAATCAATGTAAATATATCACCAATTACTTGGCGTTAACTCTTAAAGGGTATATTTTAAAAAGCAATAAACTTTCAATTCTATGATTAATTGGTAAAGAAAATGTTGGTACCTATTGTGTGCCTACCTTATCACATAATTGTAGATGTACTTAATCTAGTTCTTATTCCTCGATTGTTTCTTTCAACCACATTTTTGCATTACTAAACATCATTTCTGGTTTATGAAAAAAGAAATACGGTAAGGTAACACTTTTAAGCCATGAAGCACTTTCTTTTTATTCATTACACTTTTTAGATGCAGGATTTGCTTGGTTAAATTATATTTTATACCCGTTCAATTTCTGTTTATTTATTCAATTACTATGCATTTACACTTTTTTTCATTTTTTGTTTATATGTGCCATGGGAAATCTAAATGAAATACCACTGAGAACATATTGGTCACATTTATTTTGCGATTTCAAGCACTACAAATTGTATTGCTATTTTATATATTTTTTATAAAATTTTCTTACAACTTAATATTAAGTTATTTAAATTATTTTTCACTTAGAACTGTTGCATACTTATTTTAACTTATTATTTCAATCCATACATGTTCACTATCATAAAAATAATTCATAACCTTATAGTAAAGTAATTTTTTTCCCTCAAAACAACCAATTGACCAGATAACAAGATGATAATAACCTTCTCCAAGCTAACCACATTACTTACAAGTACATTAAATTCAAAACATAAAAAATATATGTGTAGAATGACGCTGTATGTATCAAAATAAGACCAGAGTAATACAATCTGAGATATTTCACATATTGAATATAAATGTTAAAAGTTTAAAATAATAACCCTTTTAAGTTATAGAACATTAATTGTTATATATTTTAATAGTATTTACTATCTAACCTAATGGTTGTAAATTTTTATATTGATATTCTTTTGAACTTGATACTCCAAAAGTAATTATTTTTATTTTTATTTTAGTTTTATTTTAAAGTTGTTTCTTTTCTTTGTGTAAGTTACTAATCCATTATATTTATTCTGATTAGAATAGTTTTAATCTTAATATTCAGATAGCATCTAATAATATGTCTTATTCATTTACACTTTAAATATTGTGTTGTTTAAATAAATACAACTTGGAAATAATCAGATGTAAAGACTATGTGTTAAAAGTAATTATTTTGTATAATTGTTTTTGGTTGAAAATGTGCACTCTTCAAAGGTGCCGTTGTTTATGATTGCGAACGAGTGTCATCACTGCTTACCACAGATTCTGTTTCCTCATTAGCATGACACAGTTTTCGATGCTTATGGACGAAATAATAACTTGGAAATTTTGAACCACATGTTTTACATGGATAATACTGAACATTCATGTCAAGAAGTCTTACCTCTCTGCGCACACTGCCCCCACTAGCACTGCTTCCCTTTTCTTTCTCTGGTCTCGCTAACTTACAAACTGCCACATTCTTGTTATTACTATTGGGTCTATCAGCGATATGATTCAAATCTATTGTGACTGGGTTAATGTGGCGTCGTGCATGCTTTTGATAACAGTAATGGCTTTTGAAAGTATGATTACAGTATAAACAAGTATACATTGTCTCCAAATCATTACTACTTGAAGACATCTTTTGACTGTTTATCGATGACATTGTACTATTTTCACTGTTGGTTTTTGATTCAGAGGCTTCTTCTTGATGCACTATATTTTTTTCAAAGCTACTGCAAGGCAATCCAAGTTCATTTGGGGGTGTATTAACTCGGGCTATTATTTCACACGGACTATCATCATTGTTGTGGTTAGTACCTATAGCATTGATCTCTGTATTATCCTTGTTTATGTCAGTTAATAGGCCTAAGTCTTGTACTTTTGGAGATGGTAGTCGTACTTGGTTCGATCCTGGTTCGTTTTCCTCCTCGGACAATGAGATATGTGGAGATATTTTTGGTGCAATCATAAGTTTGGGGTGTTTTGAGTGCATCAATAGCTTTGTACTTAGGTGTTCATTGCTCATTCTAAACATATTTTCTTCTTTTTTTCTCTTCTTTTGAATGTCTGTGCACGGTAAAATCTCGTCCATAGTCAAGCCGTAGTTGTCATTTAAAACTCTGTGGAAGCGCACCGGTCCATCACAACACGCAACGTCTATAATTACTTTGGAATTGTTTCCATTTGCATAACATGAATTGCCTTCATTCTTTCCGTTTTGCTGCTTTCTGTTTGAGTTTTTTAAGATACATACTTTTTTGGTTTGCTCACTTTTTGAGGTTTTTTTCTGATTGTGTAATATGCTAACCACATTACACTCATCAGATGACATTGTCACACTAGATAGACACGGTGATAAGCTTGCCGGTGGGGATGGTGTTGAAGCGTCAACATGGGTACCTCTCTTACTGGAAGATGTTGAAGGTACAGCAAGAGGAGACTTTGAACGTTTCCTGTTAGAATCAAAAACTCCTGAAATAATCATCGGTGTCTCTCTGTCGTTTATCTTGTCTAAACTCTCCCGAATCTTGATGGAATCCATCGAATGTGACATGTTAGGCAACGAAGTGACTGTCCTAAATGGAGAATTGTCTGCTGTCGGTAACATCAGTCGAGTTGGCGGCAGCGGATGATATGTGGGTGTCCAAAACGGTCCCACAGTTGGGGGCGGTGGCGGTGGGGGCGGCGGCAAATTACCGAGTCCAAGAAGTGCCGGGTGCATCTTGCGGCTTGGTATCGGTTTCACGAGTGTCGGCAAGGAAGGATGAGAAGGTTGCATAGTTTGAGGTCTTTGCGGCGGGAGGGCCGACTGGGGCTGATTCTGGACCAGGAATGACCTGCAAAGGTCCAGTGCTCGAGGCATATGGAGCAAGTGCGTGGCCAGCAGAACCGCGTAGATGTTATCGTGAGTGACGTCCAGATAGCCGGTGTACATGAACGTGAGGAGTGGAGCAAACACGTCGGGACTGATATTCGGAACGACGATGGTGGTCGCGTTGCCGACAGCCGAAGGAAGTAGCGCCTTGAGGTAGCCGCTGTGTGCGGCGATGACGGCCCGATGGGCCGCGAACTGGTGGGGTGGCCGGGAGGTCGGCAATCCTGGCGACGAGGTCCCGTCATCCACCGTGCCGGTGCCGCCAACGTGCATGATGACGTCCGGGGGTGTCGCGAACGTGGCGGCGGCCACAGCGTCTCGCATGAGCCACGCGCGGTATAGCGAGTACATGGCAGCGACGACTGATGAGTGCTCGTCGTCCCTCTGTTCCACAAGGCGGCCAGGGGGCGGGGCCAAGGTTTGGCGCGCGCGCCACTTCGCGTCTCTCCATTGGTGCGTGGAGGAGGAGCTACCTCCCACCTCGGGAACAAAATAAAACTGAGATTTCTAGATGTTATGTCCTGAGGTGGATTTGATTGTTGAAGGGGAAGGGGGAGGGGATGAAATTGATACTCCCCAAGGATCCTGCTCAGCTTTGTGCAAGGCTCTTGAAATGAAATCTTATTATTTTTATTGACATTCATTAGCTCAAAAGAATGTAATTCTATTTTAATAGTCTTAGTTTATTTGGAGACTTGATCTAACCACTCAATCTCTAATAGCAGACTGTTCAACAGCCCAGGACTGCAACATGTTGAGTGAAGAAACAAGTGTAATTAAGAGCGTCCATCATAGCAGTCCCAACTCTGCTCCCGGCTCGCGCGAGGTTTGGGAGTTAAAAGGAAAGGCCAGAAATGTGTGCTATGTCCCGTCTGGGCAACCTTCCTAACCACCCGTCTCCTAGAACAAAGCAAATACGTTAGGTTTCAAAACTGCTCGGTAGCCAGTGGCGTTCATTTTTCTAACTTTGTTGTCAAGCAACCGGAACTCAATTACTGTCTGGATTTATTGAGAATGTCTTTTTTTTTCTCTACAATGTGACTTTTTTTATTCAATTAATGTCTTTAAAATCTACTTTTTAAAATGTTATTTAGCACCGCGCCTTAATACCTCTTCAGGTTATACGCATATGTACCAATTACGATAGTGAGTTAGGGATGAAGGTTGAATTAAGAGGAAGTGTATCCAAATTTGTGTGGAGGGAGGGTGGAAAACAATTTTTGGAAAAACCTCAGTACATCCGACTGGGATTTGAACTTCAATCTTCCTGTCATCGGCAGTCTAGTCTAAGACGAGAATGGCGCCGAAGATCATGCGACCACTAAAGCAGAAAAATATATCTTAATCATCCAGTTTTTTAAAGGTGTTTCAAGCGAATTTTTGAATGATTTTTGACAAATTTTGTTTCGTTGGTAAACAATTTGTTTTATAATTTTGTTTTAAAAATCTTTGTTCTAAAATAAGCATTATGGCATTATTTTCGCAATAAAAACAACTAACTTATTTATTAAAGTTTATTTAGAATATTATCCTAATAATTAAAACTTGAATACGTGTTTTTATAGCAATGAAAACATAGGAGAAGGTTTCCAACAATATTTTATTTTAGAACAAAGATGTGTTGATCATAGGAATACTGATGGTAATAACAATAATCATAATAATAATGAATTTTAATTCAGTTCGCTTCTATCCTTCACCTTTCCTGGTTCCGTTATGGTACAGCTTATAAGATAGGGCCATAGTGTAATTAGTCAAGGTAAGGCTGATACCTTTCAGGGTAAACAGTGTATCTCCTTAATTTATATTGTCGTTTTTTATTAATATTGTTTTTATCGCCACGTCTTAGTAACCATTAGGGCTATACGCATATGTACTAATTACGCTAGTGTGTTAGGGATGAGAAATGTTAAATTTAGAGGAAGTGTGCCCACGTTTGCGTGGTGGGAGAGGTAAAACCATTTAAGATATATTCCCCTGAGTACATCCTACCGGGATCGAACTCCGATATTCCCGTCACCAGCGGTCCATTCTATTGCGAGAGTGACGCCTTTGACCAGCGGTATGCAACCTCCGGCCCGCCGACTGATTTATCCGGCTCGTCAAAACATTTGGCAAACAAAATTGTGTTCGTAAAAACAGAATAATTAAAAGGATTTAATTTTTTTCTCGAATTTTTTTAAATCGTTTCACAATTTTTATTTTAACCATACAGCCCGCGATATCAAAAAGTTAGCCGACCCTTGCCATAGACCAGTAGTTCCCAACCTGGGGGTCGTGGACCAATTCGGAAATAACGTTAAAAGTCAGCACGCTTGCGCAAGTATTAGGTTGCGCAAGAAGCTTGCGCGTGTACGAACTGGTCACATTGTTTGCAACTAGGTGCAAGTAATCACAACAGCGAGCTGTCAAGATGGAGTCATCGGACGAAGAAGAATTTGTGTTGGAAAATAGTGTGTTGAAATTTTTAATGATGGATGAAGAGCCATTTAGGTAAGAATGGGTTAACGATTATTTTAAGAATAGGGAGGAAGATGGAAAATATAGCGAATTCTAAAAACTGAAATTCAGTGTATGCTGGCTAATGTAGACGTGATTCTGAAATGTGCGTGTTTGTTGCATAACATTGTTATTGATATAGAAGGCAGTGCAGAAGTGGATAGTTATGTTGCACAAAACCAAACACAGCTCCTTCGAGACTACCGGCCAAATGATGACTTGTGTAGATACAATAGAGCTACTGAAAGGGCAATTAAAATCGGAGAGTCTTTTAAACACTACTTCAATACCAAATAACCCAAACATTGTTCAAACTTTCATAGGCTAACTACTAATAATGAAGCATAACTATTAGGTAGCTAATTATATTATTTTGTGATTCCCCCCGTCTACCATTGCGGCCACGTGCAACTTCACCGAATTTTCAACTATCATAAAAACCTAACAACGTTGTCGACTGGAAGTGGAAAGTGATTTGCAGTGTGCTCTGACAAACATAAATGTTCAACAACTGATGAAAACAAACACTAATTTTCAGGGATTTTTTGTACCAATCTGCTGCCAGTGAGTGCCATCATTGGCGCCCATAATGCAATATCTACAACTTTGAATCATCACTAGCCATCTTAACAGATAAAAATGATAAACTGTAGACTTACTTCCATTCCTTCTTTAACAGCTTTCTTTTCATTTTATTCTATTTAGTAAACTTATGAAAAATATAATGTTTCTTTCCAATGTGAAGTTACAACTACATTTTATCTTTTGTTAATATTCAGAAACTTTATTTTGCAAAAATTTGCTCTTGAAACTCGTATAATTAGCTTAGAAATATGTTCATATGTTCTAAAACTCCCTCCCACAAGGTTAAATGATGGGACTCCAATCCACCTCAAATTTGTAAAACCCACTTGGGTACCCCTGAGCGCTATATTAATTTTTGTATAAAATAAAGAAGTAACTTAAAAGTATTATAAGTATCCTAAAAAATAGGAGGGGAGGCGTGGGAATTTGATGATCTACCAAGGGACCCGTCAGGTGAAGAATGTTGGGAACCATTGCTGGGATACCAAGCACTACAGCAGGGGTCCCCAACCCCATGGCGCCCGCCGAGCCTTTTGTGTCTGCCCGCCACTTTTCGACCACGGCTAGAAAGTTCTTGACTAATAATTTTAATCTGTCACTTTTCCTAACAAAAATCAAGTCTAGGTATGCTGTTCTCAAGAAGTTGGTGATTGAAGGCCCCCTCTTTCCAATCTCTCCCTCTCATTCCTCTTTCTTTGAGTCTCATTTACAAAGTGTACTTTTACTTAGAACCACTGTATTTTCAAGCTGAATGATTTTGCTTTTCCCAAATCTCAAACACCTACCTCCTTCCATCATTCTCTTCACACTCACTAATACAATGCTAATACTTCCTATTTCCCTTATAAATATCTTGACATGGGTCCACCTGGCTTTGTTGTCTGAATAAACACAGAATAAACCTATATTTTAAAAATGTACCCAAGCACCAAAATTGTAGTGGGTAGTTAAATATTTCCTTGTGTCCTTATTTTGGTCTTGTTAAAACCGTAGGTAAAGAAGTATTTTTTAAATTTTATTTTGTGACAAATTGGAGGGTGTTGAACCCCCCTTTCCTCCCATGGCTACGGCCTTGAGTATTATCCACAGCCACATGTAACATCACAATCGCTGTTGGAAACTTGGCAGTTGACAGGTCGTGTGTATAGCGTTGAGGCTGACCTATGAACCTGGCAGCAGTTAGTAAATTTACCTTGAAAAAGTGATTGGTGCCCGCCGCACTACCGTTAATTTTGAATGTGCTCTAAGGTACAAATAGTATGGGGACCTCTGCCTTTGACCATTCAGACACTAAACCGTGTAATAGCTTAAGTTGAATTTTGAATCATTGAAAGCTAGAACCACGCATAAAAACAGGGGAAAATGTAAGTATTTTCAATCTTTAATTTATCTTTTTAAATTTGCGTTTCATCAGAATCTTTACGTCCAGGAGGTTGTATTGGAAGGAATGTCAAAAGTTTTCCTCGCCATTTCCTTTTAAGTCATCATTAGTCCTCATATCAGTGATATGTGAAAGGATTCGAGCTGGTATCAGCCCTCCCTCCAACAACCGGGACTCCACTGTGGACTATAATGTTTTCTGTCTTTCAACATTTCCTTTTTCTGGTCCAAAGTGAGTACACCCTCATGTCCTAACAACAGTTTACTTTTTTTTTTAGGCGCTAAAGCTTCATCTAGTTTCCATTTTTGAAGTCATCCATCAATTGTACACGTCTTCCTGGTCCCCTTATCATATTGTGACCCATCCGGTGGGCCTTTCTTCATAGAATCACCTGCAGAATGGTTCTTTTTTCATTTACTCTTCTTAGAACCTCTTTATCAGTCATCCGTAGCCGCCTTATCTAGGGAGTTACACCCTGGTATACAGCCTCTTTTGTATTGATACCTCCAACTCTTGGTCACTGCACTGTAAAATCAAACAGGTCGAGACAGACGCCTTTTTTTTCCACGTGCCCTATGATACGGGTTTGAAACAAATCCGTTCTGGACCTTAAATTAACCACTGAGGAAATCAGAAATAAACCTTTCTAACACAACGAGAAGTCAACCCAGGGACATCAGCCAGACGTGCTAACTACTGAGCTAAAGTGTCTAGCTACTAAACTATAATTTGAAGACAGAAGTTGGACCAATGATAAAGCCCTGTAGTGTATTTTAGAACCGTGAGACAAACCGAATTGTGGCCGACCCAAGGTACATTACTGGTTTAGGAGAGTATATAGAGTAAGGGTTGGGACGGGAGGGAGGTAAGAGGGACCTGGAATTGGAAGTTTGGTGACGGGGTAGGAATATAGAAACGCCACAGAAAAGGTTTGCAAGAAAGACATTAAGGAATATTTTTTATTCCATAGACCATGCCCGTTTAATGTATCCAATTTCTTTAAGGTGAGTTATAAAATGATCAGATTTTTTTAAATAGTCCAGTACACTTTTAACAATACAACACTAATAATAGAGTAAAATTCGATCAAAGTGTGGTAAAATAAATATGTTTCTATTTTCTAAAAAAAAACTATTTTGTGTTCCAATACTAATAATTGAATTCGTGTTTCGTATTTAAAAATAATACAGACGGAAACAATGTGTTAGGCTTGTAAAGAGTAAAAAATATGTTATTGGGTACGTAATTTATTACTTTTGGATTAGTTATGAGATCTTGGACGAAACCTGATACACACATAAGGAAGCGTTTTGTTTGTGTCCATATTGGTAGTGACCTTCCAAAAACCGTGGGCGTTTGGGCCCGCCTAAAATAAACCATAAGTGTTAGCATCCATCGGTGAGTCAAAGCCTTGATACTAGCAACTGGAAGTAATTAAGAGGACGTATATGGTGTTTATTTCTTGATATTTCTTGTTTCAGATTTACCAGTATGAAGGAATGTTGGTAGGCTAGGTTAGGTTAGGTTAGGTTAGTCATTGATCTGATATCTCATATTAAATGAGGGACACACACGGTTATTTTTCCCATGGCGCAAACAGACGGTTGCAACCAACACGTAGCCACACAAATTTATTCCTACTAGCTAAGGTGCTTGGAATTAAAACGTAGGATTTGGGTCATTATTAACTTGAGCTACATCTAGCTAGATTGATGGAGGTCTACCATGGGCATCATACTATGGAATTAGAATAAAAAGCTATTCTGTCTATTAGAATCGTATCAAAAATAGGACAGAGACAAATTATTTTCACATCTCCCACAAAGAATTCCCCTTTAGTTTCCCTCCAAGATACTGATAAGGACACATTTGACCCACGGGCAGCTTGTTGGACCACACTGGCCTAAATTATACACTTTATTTTTTAAAGCACTAGCCCTATTTGGGGAATTTATTACTACTCGAATAATGAAAATGTTTAATATTGACTGTGGCCAGCTTTTGTGGCCGCATGGTCTAAGGCGCTACTATAGAAGTATAAAAAACCACCGATGACGGGATTATTGAGGTTCGAATCTAGGTTGGGTGTCGGGTAGTTTTTCCCAATTAGATTTCCACTCTTCCTTCACGCAAATGCAGGTACACTTCCTATAAATATAACCTCCCTAATCCCTAAAACCATGAGGGTAATTAGTACATAAGCCTATCACTCGAACGGTGAGTAGGATATGGCTACAATATATATATATATACTGTGTAGCCTATATATTGTATTTAACATGATACATTCTCAAAGTTGTGTGTGTGTGTGTGTGTGTGTGTGTGTGTGTGTGGTCACGCGCGAGCACACGTGCTCGACTTTAATTTCAAACTAATTGGTCGTAAAATAAAATGACGTAGAGCAAACTTTTAAAGGTTAAGTAATCAAATATCCAACAACTCGATAGGTATTGTTCCTGCAAACAGATTAGTTTAAATAAAACCGTTTATTATAATGAAAGTAAATACTTTTGTCAAACACACAATACAACATAAATAGCTAGAATAATCACCTGACACTGACTGGTATTTCAGTGGTAATCTCCCAAAGTGATCCTCATTTTGTTTAAAGTTCGTGTAAACTACATTTGTACAAGTGACTTGCCCAAATCTACACCGCTCATGAATTGTTTACAAGTGTGTCATGGATTGGTGTAAATACAGGATGTATTCAGATTCACGCAAATCCTACTTCAGAACACAAGTCCTTATTACAAACATAGCGTCTTACTAATCATTTGGGTTGCACGCCTATGTACTAATTACACTAATGTGCTAAGGATTAGGAAGGTTTAATATGAACAAAGTGCGCCTAACTTTGTTTGGAGAGAGGGGGTAAACCACCCCCAGTAGACCAGAAGGGATTTGAACCCCAATCTCCTCGGCATCAGTAGTCCAGTCTAAAAGTAGAGTGATGCCCTAAACCGTTCGGCCACAAGCGGGTAAGTTCCCTAGACCTGGTCTAACAGCTCTCAGGTAAAAACTGAGCATATGATGACATTCGCTGTGTTACATTTTCAGATTGTTTTTTATAGACATAAATAAATCGCGCTCTGAAAAAGATTGATAAGAATTGGTAAACACCTTTTATACATTAAAAAAAAGTTTTATCTTTATTTAATTTAGGCTTAACACGCACTTGCTGGACCGACCGGATGTAACCACACACGAAAATTTCTAACAATTTTGCCGGCAAAGGTATTTCCACACACCTTCCAGGGATATTTTACACGCTACAATCGACATGGGACCGATGGCTTTACTTCCCCTCCGAAGGAAGTTGTGCTACGGATTCATATCGGTCAAGATATATCCATCCACCCCAGCTGGGTTTGAACCCACAATTATCGGGTACTGAGACGAGCATTTTATCCCAAAATCACCGAGATTATGTGATTGAAATTTATTTCCGCTGCATCTATAATTTATATAATATAATAGGCTTATATCCTAATATAATATATATTATAAAATATATTATATTGTTCGTCTGGGCTATATCATTTGAAGCCCAATGTATGGAAAGATTAACCCGTACTAATGTACTAATAGTACATCCTTTCCGTGGAGGATCTTTCAATGTCACGATGAGATGA
This sequence comes from Timema poppense, assembly GCA_902141375.1. Taxonomy (NCBI): domain Eukaryota; kingdom Metazoa; phylum Arthropoda; class Insecta; order Phasmatodea; family Timematidae; genus Timema; species Timema poppense. The sequence continues at coordinate 112,151 of CABFOV010000676.1, forward strand.
GGTGATGGTGATGGTGAGTATGAGGGTGATAGTAAGTATGATGGTAATAGTGATTATGAGGATGATAGTGAGTATGAGGGTGATAGTGAGTATGAAGGAGGTAGTGCATATGATGGTGATAGTGAGTATGAGGGAGGTAGTGAGTATGATGGGGATAGTGAGTATGAGGGAGGTAGTGAGTATGAGGGGGATGGTGAGTATGAGGGTGTGGAACCAGCGGAAATTCTCAAACCTAAATTAAGCCTAGCTAACCAAACGCTGGGGTGGAACACTTTTGGAAAAAATATCCAATGTACCGGCCGGGAATCGAACCCGGGACACCTAGGCTCCTAGTCAGGATAAATACTATAGTTAATATAGTTTAAATAATGTCTCGAGGCAGGGGTGTATGGAACCTTTTGACATAAGAAGGCCAAATGTCACTTCACGGATTTCACGCCTCAAGTACAGTAAGTTTTGTAAATTGTAAAGACGTGCTTTACCTAAATAGAAGTTTAAGTTTTTGTAGGAACCCATAGGGAAGCGAAACGTTTTTAGTCTACTCTTTTAGTTTTTATTCAACGAAGTCAAATTTCAATTATTGTATATATTTAGTGTTATATTCATAAAGGAAATCTTTCAATAATAATGATCAAATAATTATAAAATATTTAAGAATAGATCTTTGGTTTATTTTTATATTCAACTGTAGATATATGATGTACAACAGTGCATACAAAAATTAGATCAGCTTGCAATAATAGAGAAGCTAATAGAAAATCACTCAAGAAAAATTTTATGCTAGCTAAAATCTTAAAAGGTAGTGAAACACTTCAATCCATTATATTGTGGTAATACAATTAGAGTTTTAGAATGTATTATTTATAAACAATGAACAGACATAGGCCTTGTTGACTAAATATGTGATAAGGCCTCACCAAGATATTACCACAATATATATACATACATATATATACTGTGTAGTCTATATATTGTATTTAACAAGAGACATTCTCAAAGTTGTGTGTGTGTGTGTGTGTGTGTGTGTGTGTGTGCGCACAAGCGATCACACGTGCTTGACTCTAATTTCAAACTAATTGGTCGTAAAATAAAATGACGTAGAGCAAACTTTTAAAGGTTAAGTAATCAAATATCCAACAACTCGATAGGTATTGTTCCTGCAAACAGATTAGTTTAAATAAAACCGTTTATTATAATGAAAGTAAATACTTTTGTCAAACACACAATACAACATAAATAACTAGAATCACTGGACACTGACTGGTATTTCAGTAGTAATCTCCCAAAGTGATCCTCATTTTGTTTAAAGTTCGTGTAAACTACATTTGTACAAGTGACTTGCCCAAATCTACACCGCTCATGAATTGTTTACAAGTGTGTCATGGCTTGGTGTAAATACAGGATGTATTCAGATTCACGCAAATCCTACTTCAGAACACAAGTCCTTAATACAAACATAGCGTCTTACTAATCATTTGGGTTGCACGCCTATGTACTAATTACACTAATGGGCCAAGGATTAGGAAGGTTTAATATGAACAAAGTGCGCCTACCTTTGTTTGGAGAGAGGGTGAAAACCACCCTTAGTAGAACAGGAAGGGATTCGAACCCCAATCTCCTTGGCATCAGTAGTCCAGTCTAAAAGTAGAGTGATGCCCTAAACCATTCGGCCACAAGCGGGTAAGTTCCCTAGACCTGGTCTAACAGCTCTCAGGTACAAACTGATCATATGATGACATTCGCTGTGTTACATTTTCAGATTGTTTTTATAGACATAAATTAATCGTGCTCTGAAAAATATTTGTAAGAATTGGTAAACACCTTTTATACATACAAAAAAAATTGTTTTATCTTTATTTCAACCAATTTTGCCGGCAAAGGTATTTCCACACACCTTCCAGGGATATTTTACACGCCACAATCGACATGGGACTGATGGCTTTACTTCCCCTCCGAAGGAATTTATGCCATGGATTCAAATCGCTCAAGATAAATCCAACCACCCCGGCTGGGTTTGAACCCACAACCATCGGGTACTAAAACGAGCTCTTTACCCCAACATCACTGAGATTGTGTGTTTGGAATTTATTTTCAATGCATCAATAATTTATATAATACAATAGGCTTATATCCTAATATAATATATATTATAAACTATATTAGACGAGCAATATAATATAATATATATTATAAAATATATTATATTGCTCGTCTAGGCTACATCATTCGTAGCGCAGTGTGTGTAGAAATCATAGCCCGTAATAATGTACTAATTGTACATACATCCTTTCCGTGGAGGATCTTTCCATGTCACGATGAGATGGGGTGATGGTGAGTACAATGGTGTGGAACCAGCGGAAATACTCAAACCTAACTTAAGCCTAGCTAACCAAACGCTGGGGTGGAACACTTTTGGGAAAAATATCCAATGTACCGGCCGGGAATCGAACCCGGGACACCTAGGCTCCTAGTCAGGATAAATACTATAGTTAATATAGTATTAAAGAATGTCTCGAGTCAGGGGTGTATAGAACCTTTTGACATAAGAAGGCCAAATGTCACTTCACGGATTTTACACTTCAAGTACAGAAAGTTTTGTAAATTGTAAAGACGTTCTTTACCTAAATAGAAGTTTAAGTTTTTGAAGGAACCCAGAAAGAAGCGAAAAGTTTTTAGTCTACTCGTTTCGTTTTTATTCAACGAAGTTAAATTTCAATTATTGTATATATTTATTATTATATTCATAAAGTAAATCTTTCAATAATAATAATCAAATAATTATAAAAGATTTAAGAAAAGAATTTTCTCGTTTTTCCTCGAGCTTATTCTCCATGGATCTTTGGTTTATTTTTATACTCAACTGTAGATATGTGATGTACAAAAGTGCATAAAAAAATTAGATCAGCTTGCAATAATAGAGAAGCTAATAGAAAATCACTCAAGAAAAATGTTATGCTAGACTAAAATCGCCAAAAGTTAGTAAAACACTTAAATCTATTATATTGTGGTAATATAATTTGAGTTTTAGAATGTATCATTTATAAACGATGAACAGATATAGCACTAGTTGACTAAATATGTGATAGGGCCGCACCAAGATATTACCACAATATATATATACTGTGTAGCCTATATATTGTATTTAACATGAAACATTCGCAAAGTTATGTGTATGAGTGTGTGTGTGTGTGTGT
>CABFOV010000676.1:115454-129694 GCA_902141375.1 Timema poppense
GTGTGTGTGTGTGTGGTCACGCGCGAGCACACGTGCTCGACTTTAATTTCAAACTAATTGGTCGTAAAATAAAATGACGTAGAGCAAACATTTAAAGGTTAAGTAATCAAATATCCAACAACTCGATAGGTATTGTTGCTGCAAACAGATTAGTTTTAAAAAACCGTTTATTATAATGAAAGTAAATACTTTTGTCAAACACACAATACAACATAAATAGCTATAATCACCTGAGACTGACTGGTATTTCAGTGGTAATCTCCCAAAGTGATACTCATTTTGTTTAAAGTTCGTGTGAACTACATTTGTACAAGTAACTTGCCCAAATATACACCGCTCATGAAATGTTTACAAGTGTGTTATGTTATTATTATTATTATTATTAGCACCGCGTTTTACTACCCGTTCGGGTTATACGCACTTACGCTCATGTGTAATGGTAGGGTGATTGTGAGATGAAATGAAGGACCTACAGTTAACGTGGAATCCGAACCACGGTGGAGGCCTGGCATTCCCTACATTCACAAGATGTCTTGTCAGAGGTGAAGGAAGGGTTTGGTGATCAGATAAATCTGTGCCTGGACCGAGGATTGAACCCCGGCCGCCAGCACAGAAGTCCAACACGTTACCCCTAGACCGCCAGGTCACCAAGTGTGTCATGGCTTGGTGTAAATACAGGATGTATTCAGATTCACCAAAACCCTACTTCAGAATAGGAGTCCTTATTACAAACATAGCGTCTTACTAATCATTTGGGTTGCACGCCTATGTACTAATTACACTAATGGGCCAAGGATTAGGAAGGTTTAATATGAACAAAGTGCGGCTACCTTTGCTTGGAGAGAGGGGGTAAACCACCCCCAGTAGACCAGAAAGGATTCGAACCCCGATCTCCTCTGCATCAGTAGGCCAGTCTAAAAAGAGAATGATGCCCTAAACCGTTCAGCCACAAGCGGGTAAGTTCCCTAGACCTGGTCTAACAACTCTCAGGTATAAACTGAGCATATGATAACATTCGCTGTGTTACATTTTAAGATTGTTTTTTTATAAACACAAATAAATCGCGCTCTGAAAAAGATTTGTAAGGATGTGTAAACACCTTTTATACAATATAATATTGTTTTATCATTATTTACTTGAGGTTTAACACGCATTTTCTGGACCGACTGGATGTATCCACACACGAGAATTTCTACCAATTTTGCCGGCAAAGGTATTTCCACACACCTTCCAGGGATATTTTACACGCTACAATCGACATGGGACCGATGGCTTTACTTCCCCTCCGAAGGAAGTTGTGCTACGGATTCATATCGGTCAAGATAAATCCATCCACCCCGGCTAGGTTTTAACCCACAAACATCGGGTCCTTATAGACGAGCACTTTACCCCAACATCACCGAGATCAACGTAGTTTTTACCTACAAAACAAAACAAAAAAATCTTTTTATTTTTGTATTTATTTTACTATTTTATATGAATTTTGCAAATAACTCTCAAATGTCATCAATTATTTAAACAATGGTGTTTGTGGGAAGATGAGAAGTAATTTTTCCTTTATGAAGGCGAGTTAAAAAAAAATCAACACTTTCCATACATGCATGTTATATGACGCGGTGTTGCTGTATTCCCTTGTACAATACCTTGGATGGTTTGGTACAGCGTCTTCCTAAGGATTCAATAATCCCTGAGTCGATTTTCGGAGGGAACTGAAAATGTTTATCTATGACATTGGGACGGCTACCTCATATCAAGCTGGAAGTTGACTTTTTTTGGGGCTCTGTTTTGGTGTGTGTGTGTGTGTCTGCGTATAACCCGAACGGGTAGTAAGACGCGGTGCTAATAATAATAATAATAATAATAATAATAATAATAGTTTTGGTGTGTTTGGCAACAATTATGTTAGAAACAGTTTCTAATCTAATTTAAAACATGTTTTTATTTTTAGCGCCGTTTCTTACTACCCGGGTTATAAGCTTATGCACTAATCACTCTAATGTTTTTACGGATCAGGAAGGTTTAATTAATATACCGGGTAATCGCATATGCGTGGAAGGAGAGTGGAAAACCATTTTGGGAAATCCACCTTCAGTGCACCCAACTGATATTCGAACCTCGATCTACCTGTCATCGGCAGGGTAGTCTAACACTATGGTAGCGCGTTAGATCATGCGGCCAAAGAAGTGGGTGATTATTATTAAATTTAGTACAATGGTTGTAAATATAGACCCACGACCTGTTTTAAAATATAAACCTGTTAATAGATATAGATAACCGCCGCGGTGGTTTCAAACTCAAATTGGTCGAAGGGCCAAATTCTTGGGGGTGAAGGGGGTTGTGGGCCTCAGACTATAGAAAACATGTTTCCTTAAAGATATTATGTACTTTTGTTTTTGCAGCACGCCTTACTACCCGCCTGGACTACCCACATTTTAATCACACTAGTGGATAAGGGATGAGCAAGATATAATTAAGATAAAATTAAAAAGCATTTGAGTCAAGGGAATTTGGAAAACCATATAGGAAAACCCATCGTCTGTAAATCCAGCTGGAATCCAAACCTTGACCAACTCGACACTGGTAAACTAGATTATAAGAGCCTGACGCTTAATTGGCATACCCACCGATGAAAATGTATAGTAGTTCTTTGATACTATGTATTTAAAATTATTTTAAAAAATATTTTAAAAACGTTTAACCCGAACGGGTAATAAGACGCGGTGCTAAGTATTATTATATTTAAAATATTTTTAAACTTATATTCTCCCAGATGTTTATGTGAGTTAATGAAATACTCGAAGCAGTATTTATTAAATTAAATAAATAAAATCAACACATACTAGCATATTTGAAGTGATAAAAATACATAACAGTTTTAAATTGTTATATGTATTTTTTATTATTCAAAATTAAGTACACACTAAAATTAAAATATTAATTTTGAGTGGGTATATGAATGTCGGACGGGTAGTAGTATAAAAATATTTCAGAGAAGCGAGCCGGTCAGATGTGTCTCGCGGGCCGTGAGTTTGCGAACCGGGTCTTAAGCGCTACTCTCGCAGTAGACTAGACTGCCGATGACAGGAGGTTCGATGTTCGAATCTCGGCCGGGTGTAATGAGAGTGATTTTACCCTTAATGATTTTTCACTCTTTCTTTCTCTCTTCACGCAAATGTGGGTGCACTTCCTCTTAATATAACCAACCTAATATCTAAAACGATTAGAGTAATTATTAGTACAGACCCCCAATGGATAGTAAGACGCTGTGATAAAAATAATAATTTAATGAGCCGAGTAGTATTAGTTAAAAATTTTCTTAAATATTTAAACTCTACTGTGTTTAAATGTCGATCTCTCAGAAGCGCGCGCATAAAATCGTCAAAGCTCTCACGTATCAAATGATTCGAGTGAGTTCCCCAGTTCCGTGGTCCTCTATCCATACTAACCCACATGATAAATGCGTGGCTGAAAGAACCAATTTGCATGTTATAAGGGTGAGTGACCATGAGACTACTCGTTACAGATTTTAATTGATTTTAGCTCCTCCTTTCCGCCATTAAAACCCACAGCATCAAATCTCCTGTACGGCTCAGATTACAGGAAGCTAAAACAACACACATTACACTTATCTCTAAGTGTTTGACAGAAAACTAAACTGATTTGCACTCCATCAATAATTATATTATTATTATTAGCATCGCGTCTTACTACCCGTTCGCATTGTACGCACTTACGCTAATGTATAATGGTAGGGTTATTGTGAGATGAAATGGAGGACCTACAGTTTAACGTGGGATCCGAACCAATAAATCTGTGCCGGGATCGAGGATTGAACCCCGGCCGCCAGCACAGAAGTCTGACACCTTACCCCTAGACCACCAGGTCACCTTTCTAACCAATAATTAAATACTCGTTGCACAATATTTATAATTATTTTGTTTATTTTGTTACAGACTTCGGTGGCCACATGGTCTAAGGTGTCACTCTCGCAATAGTCAGGTGTACTTAAGGTAGTTTTCCCTAAATTGTTTTAGAATCTCCCTCGACGTAAATGTGGTTGCATTTCCTCTATATTCTAAATTTCTCTTACCTAGCACATAAAAGTAATTAGTCCATATGCGTAAAATCCAAAAGGGTTGTAAAATGCGGTGCTAAGAAATTATTTTGAATTTTTGGGGAAAATTTAAAAGACAAGAAGTGGCGAGATTTATGTCCACGCGAACTCGAACTGAAGGCCCCGCAGACAAAGCTGTAAGACTAGTTTAGTCCGATTTGTCATTTACTAAGATGGTGAGGTCCAAATCCTGATCTAGGGTAATGGTGACCCACTCTCCATTTACGCAGATGAGGGTACATTTCCTCTCAATTCTAGAATGTGCAGTGTAAGTATAGAGATAGATTGGATGGGTAGTAACGGGCTGAGTACGGTGGTTGGGGGTGGTAGACGTGGGTTATCCATACTTAACTTAACATCGACGAAATGCCACCCAGTCCCAATGCTTCCACCGAGAACCAAACCCTCGATCTACCTATTCAAAATCAGACATAAGATCAAAATTTGAAATTTAAACTTTTGGAAAGTACCCTTGAAGTTAAATTTACGAAAAATGTGAATAGACATTTTGTTTGTAATATTAAACAATTCCTAGATCTGTAATTTAATCAAAATCATCAAAATCGTTAGAATCAATGTTGAAAATATCGATTATTTTTTTGTTGTCCTTTTGCCCATTAGTGAACTACCTTTAATTTTAGGGTTAGAAATATAATTCCAAAACTTTCTCGGGGGAATCTTGAGTAAGTTCTAAATAGTAAGTTTTGGCTCATGGTTCCATCGACATTCAGCAAAATCTCGAATTTGATTATTTTTTTTAGCCATCACAATACTTCTTCTCTACAAAAAGTTACAAAAATGTGAAAAGCACATCTTGAAAAATATATAACATATCTTGAAAATAATATAATATATAAATATAATAAAATATCTTTTGGCGAATAATCCTAGAATGTAGACTGAGGTCTCATTCTACTTATTTGAGGTATTTTATGTGCACTTTATGAACCGACTATTTATATCAACACATGAGAATTTCTATGAGCGAGAGCTAAAGGTCCTACCAATTTTGCCAATAACGGTATTTTCCCATACCTTCCAGGATTCTTTTAATTCTACAATCAACATGGGACCGACAACTTTACTTCCCCTCCGAAGGAAGTTGTGCTACGAATTTTTATCGCTCAAGAAAATTCCATCGACCCCAACTGGATTTGAACCCAAGAACATCGGGTCTTGAGGTGAGCATTTTACCCCGATGTCGAACTCATTCTATAGATCTTTTCCTAATAAAAAGGCGTTTACTTAATTAAATTTGGCGCGATGATAAAATACAAAGATCAACTAATATTTCTAGAACTACGACAGCCCTCTTTAAGTTAAGGTTAAAACCATTAAAATCACTAAGCGAGTGACCCGTAATATCTGTTCATGATTCAATTGGGCCAAATTCTTCCCTCTTGTAATCATTTAAACATGAATTTTAGCTTCGACCTCGAAAGGTAGAACATTAGTTATAAATTATAAACTAGAATATTTGGTTACTGACCCAAAGTGTCCCTGTGCCTCAAGAGGGGGATAAGAAGGGGAGGGTGTCTAAAGAAAGGGTCAAGACTTCAAACCTTGCAGGCACTAAAATATTCACTGGCTGTGAAAGGTTTCTTACCTTCTGTCACACAGCTATACCACAATTATATTACGATTGGACACAACTGACAGATAGAAAATGCTACTCTCTCTTAACTTGAGCCTACTCATAAGTCAAGTCATGAGATTTGCATCTGTCACGTTTGATGGATATTAAAAATTACATATAAAATAACAATAATACAATATTACCAAAGTTGACCGCAAAAAAAGTTATTGTTTTTCTTTTTTTTAATAGGTGCTCTAAATGTGCATTCTTAGGAAAATCTAGGCATAGTTAAGAGTATTTAACATTAGAGTTTTCTTATGAACCGTCCTTAAATTACGTAAGGCTTTTTTTTCATAAATTTTGCCTCCCGCCCCCACGTAAATGATCGTAAAATTTTCCGTCACAAACCTTTTATATCATGTAATAGTTTACGATTTGGTATATTATATTATTTTAATCTTTTAGTTATTTTTAAACATAAGGATTGGCTATAAAACGAATGATATGAACTGCTTATAAGCTAAAATGTATTGTTCTTTTACATATTATAATTATTTAATTGGGTACACCTCATGTGAATTTCTAGTTATACTAAATTTCAACCACATACATTAATAATATTTTACTTCAACAATGGTAAGCAAAAAGAAAGTTTGAGCCCTTCTAATTCGTAAACTGTAATGATTTGAAATCATTGATTCACTATTTAAAGCTAACATTTATAGCACTTGTCAAAATTTTTACGGTTGTATGAACCTTAGAGAACTCTTTTATGCGAAAAAGAAGAAAAGTTCCAGTAGTAATGTTTAAAGTGAGGTTACTTTGATATTGATAAGCAAAGTTCAATTACCGAAGAGCATTAATTAGTAAATATCCTGTATAATATTTATGTTGTCACCTCCCTTTTTATCAACCAATACAAAGCCTACAGCGATGAATAAGTTATCAGTGGATAGGATTTTATTGCCGACTTCTGACATACCATACTCAGTTTACGTTAAAACACATTGTTTGTTTAAAATTTAAATTAAAAGAAAAATGTAACGATATTTATATATCAATTACAGAAAATAAACTCTCTTGGCTATTTTGTGTCTACTCTTCACTGAGTATTTAATTTCAACAACCCAACAAGAGACTAAATCTTGTGGGGGTGGGGGAGGGGAGTAGGGTTGAATGCGCGAAAGTTTCGTAAGGGTTTCCTGGTATATAAATAAATAATAAATACTCTTGAAATATTGTATTAAAAAGTATGAGCTAATTATTGTGTATCATCCACTTCGTTGACTGCATGGTCTATGGAACTATTCTTGCAGTAGACTAGACTGCCGATGTCTGGGAGATCAAGGTTCGAATCTCAGTCGTGAGTACTGAAGGTAGTTTTTCCAAAATGGTTTTCCACTATCCCTACACGCAAATGCGGGTACTCTTCCTAAAAATATAACCTATCTAATCCCTAAAACAATGAGCATAACTAATACATAAACATACATCTCGAACGGGTGGGGATAAAAAATACATTTATGATTTGTTACCCCTATTGGTTTCGGGCCATTTTGTAGTTTATCCCTGTCGAATCTGATATAGGTTCCCCGAGATCTAACGAAATATTCTAAGGGTTCCTAAAAAAACCCGTAGGGAATCCCTTCTCTAAGAATACATCTTCTTTCAAGTAAGGCTCAAACTTGTTACTGAGGAACAAAATGAAAGCTGAATGAGTTGAAGGGGAAAAGGGGGCGTAGCTTGTTCCTTCTGGCTCAAACTTTTAATAGTTGGTAATTAAGGCCCTTTAGATTAGTAGGGAGTAGAGTACAATCAACTTGGTCTCCTTTCACCCTCTCTCTCTACCCTCTTAGAACATTCTAACACCAAGGTCGCTGCTCCGGCAACTACAGTTGAGAGAAACACGCGAAGAGTGAAAACCGCCAGAATTGGGAATAGTTCAGACCTATTCAGTTCAATGGAAATAACAGTTCATTTATCTAGTTCAATAGTCAACCAGTATGTGAACTACCTGTAGTTCACTTAGTTCAAGACATGAATCTTGTAGTTCAGGAGTTCGTGACTTGGAGGGTTTGTAGCTCAGTAGTTCAAAAGTTCATGACCTAAAGCTCGTAGTTCAGTAGTTCACTATTTTGCAACCTAAAAATGTAAGACTAGTGGTGATAGTGAGTATGAGGCTGATAGTGATTATGAGGGTGATAGTGAGCATAATGATGATAGTGAGTATGAGGTAGATAATGAGTAAGAGGGTGATAGTGAGCATGATGGTGATAGTGAGCATGATGGTGATAGTGAGCATGATGGTGATTGTGAGCATGATGGTGATAGTGAGCATGATGGTGATTGTGAGTATGATGGTGATAGTGAGTATGAGGGTGTGGAACCAGCGGAAACTCTTAAACCTAACTTAAGCCTATCTAACCAAACCCTGGTGGCCGTTGGGGTAATACTACTTTCGGGAAAAATACCCAATGTACCGGCCGAGAATCGAACCCGGGACCCCTAGGCTCCTAGCCAGGATAAATACTTAATTAATATAGTTTAAAGAATGTATTGAGCCAGGGGTGTATAGAACCTTTTGACATAAGAAGGCCAAATGTCACTTCACGGATTTCACGCTTCAAGTACAGTAAGTTTTGTAAATTGTAAAGACGTGCTTTACCTAAATAGAAGTTTAAGTTTTTGTAGGAACCCATAGGGAAGCGAAAAGTTTTAAGTCTGTTCTTTTCGTTTTTATTCAACGAAGTCAAATTTCAATTATTGTATATATTTAGTGTTATATTCATAGAGGAAAACTTTAAATAATAATAATCAAATAATTTTAAATATTTAACAAAACAGTTTTTTCGTTTTTCCTCGAGCTTACTCTCCATGGATCTTTGGTTTATTTTTATATTCAACTGTAGATATTTGATGTACAAGAATGCTTAAAAAAATATAGATCAGCTTGTAATAATAGAAAATCTCATAGAAAATCACTCAAGAATAAAGTTATGCTAGCTAAACATCTCAAAAGTTAGTTAAACACTTCAATCTATTATATTGTGGAAATGCAATTTGAGTTTTAGAATGTATCATTTATAAACGACTAACAGACATAGCACTAGTTGAATTAATATGTGATAGGGCCGCACCAAGATATCGACACAATATATATACTGTGTAGTCTATATATTGTATTTAACATGAAACATTCGCAAAGTTGTGTGTGTGTGTGTGTGTGTGTGTGTGTGTGTGTGTGTGTGTGTGTGTGTAAGCACGACACGCGCACGTGATTGGTTCTAATTTCAAACTAATTGGTCGTAAAATAAAATGACGTAGAGCAAACTTTTAAAGGTTAAGTAATCAAATAGCCAACAACTCGATAGGTATTGTTCCTGCAAACAGATTAGTTTAAATAAAACCGTTTATTATAATGAAAGTAAATACTTTTGTCAAACACACAATACAACATAAATAACTAGAATCACCTGAGACTGACTGGTATTTCAGTGGTAATCTCCCAAAGTGATCCTCATTTTGTTTGAAGTTCGTGTAAACTACATTTGTACAAGTAACTTGCTCAAATCTACACCGCTCATGAATTGTTTACAAGTGTGTCATGGATTGGTGTAAATACAGGATGTATTCAGATTCACACAAATCCTACTTCAGAACACAAGTCCTTATTACAAACATAGCGTCTTACTAATCATTTGGGTTGCACGCCTATGTACTAATTACACTAATGTGCTAAGGATTAGGAAGGTTTAATATGAACAAAGTGCGCCTAACTTTGTTTGGAGAGAGGGTGAAAACCACCCTTAGTAGAACAGGAAGGGATTCGAACCCCAATCTCCTTGGCATCAGTAGTCCAGTCTAAAAGTAGAGTGATGCCCTAAACCATTCGGCCACAAGCGGGTAAGTTCCCTAGACCTGGTCTAACAGCTCTCAGGTACAAACTGATCATATGATGACATTCGCTGTGTTACATTTTCAGATTGTTTTTTATAGACATAAATAAATCGCGCTCTGAAAAAGATTTGAAAGAATTGGTAAACACCTTTTATACATACAAAAAAAATTGTTTTATCTTTAATTCTATCAATTTTGCCGGCTAAGGTATTTCCACACACCTTCCAGGGATATTTTACACGCCACAATCGACATGGGACTGATGGCTTTACTTACCCTCCAAAGGAATTTATGCCATGGATTCAAATCGCTCAAGATAAATCCATCCACCCCGGCTGGGTTTGAACCCACAACCATCGGGTCCTTATAGACGAGCTCTTTACCCCATCACTGAGATTGTGTATTTGGAATTTATTTTCACTGCATCAATAATATATATAATATAATCGGCTTATATCCTAATATAATATATATTATATTGCATATCTGGGCTACAACATTAGTAACCCAGCGTGTAGTAAGATTAGCCCGTACTAATGAACAGTTGTCCAGGGAACGTCCGAATGTACTAATAGTACATCCTTTCCGTGGATATTCTAAGTCCCGGGGAGTACGAGGGTGATGGTGAGCACGAGGGTGATAGTGAGTATGATGGTGATAGTGAGTATGATGGTAATAGTGGTTGTGAGGATGATAGTGATAGTATGATGGTGATAGTGATAGTATGATGGTGATAGTGAGTATGAGGGTGTGGAACCAGCGGAAACTCTTAAACCTAACTTAAGCCTATCTAACCAAACCCTAGGTGGCCGTTGGGGTAGTACCACTTTCGGGAAAAATACCCAATGTACAGGCCGAGAATCGAGCCCGGGACCCCTAGACTCGTAGTCAGGATAAATACTATAATTAATATAGTTTAAAGAATGTCTCGAGTCAGAGGAGTATGAAACCTTTTGACATAATAAGTCCAAATGTCACTTCACGGATTTCACACTTCAAGTACAGTAAGTTTTGTAAATTGTAAAGACGTGCTTTACCTAAATAGAAGTTTAAGTTTTTGTAGGAACCCATAAAGAAGCGAAAAGTTTTTAGTCTATTATTTTCGTTTTTATTCAACGAAGTTAAATTTCAATTATTGTATATATTTAGTGTTATATTCATAGAGGAAAACTTTAAATAATAATAATAATCAAATAGTTATAAAATATTTAACAAAACTGTTTTTTTCACTTTTCCTCGAGCTTACTCTAAAATCACTCAAGAATAAAGTTATGCCAGCTAAAATCCCAAAAGTAAGTAAAACACTTCAATCCATTATATTGTGGAAATATAATTTGAGTTTTAGAATGTATTATTTATAAACGATGGTTAGACATAGGCCTAGTTGACTAAATATGTGATAAGTCCGCACAGAACATCTGTCTTGTTTTTGCTAACAATCCCCCATCCCCCTTCCCATACTCGTGACACCCACACACTATTTGATGGCTTTATGTAATACGTGTAATAAGCTTTAGGTACCGCCTTCCCCAACACAATCCATTCACCTTCTTAAAAGATCGTAAGCAGTCACCGTGGAAAATTTACGAGAAAATGTATATCTTTGGTTTCGACCACCACCACGTGGGCCAGTGTCTTCAAAATTAATTAAGTTGGACCACCCATGGGAGTGATATCACTATAGCTATTAGTACAATGATGCTTATTGTTTGGGGTTGTGTAGAGCAGATAGAAAGAGCCTTGCTAGACAAGTGAAATGTCAAATAATGAAATTCCTTTCAACTCATGTAATCCTGACACAGCGGCAAGAGATAGCTTTAATTAGTTTTAAATGTGTTTTTTTATCGTTGTGTTTATGTGACCAAGATCTACCAAAGAAACACTTTTTTCAATGTGTTCCAGTGCAAAGAGACTAACTCTGCATTGCCAACTGTACGCTCTGGATATTATTTGTACAATTTAACCAACTGTACAATCGTAGGATCCAATTTTGTGTTACTATGCTAAAAGTATAATTTACCTTGATTTTATTACGAATAAACATTTTGAGTAAAATATAAACATATTTTTGCGATCAACATTGATAACACTTTACTCTATTATTAATGTTACTTCGTAGGTATTGGTAATATCTATTAAAAGTGACAGTTGCAGATCACATGATTTGACGTATGAATACGTGAAAAGAAATTTAGTAATTTTCTAGTTATTTTATAATTATATGTTCTGTCTTAAGACAGGTTCATTCCTTTTGTTAGTGAACTTAGACCTCCAATGCACCTTGTCCTCCGATTCCTCCTTCAGCTCCTAGATTTTCTTCTTTCCTTCAAGTCATCCAATATTTGAATCCTCCTCCTTCCTAAGCTCCTCTTTCCCTCAACCTTCCCTTCTATGACGTCGAGCAGAAGACAGTTCCTCCTAAGGATGTGCCCGATCCAGTTTACTTTGTACCGAAGAATCACATCCAAAATGGTTCTCTTCTCACCCACTCTTCTTAGGACTTGGTCTCCCTGTCTGTCCACCTGATATTCTCAAGTCTTCTCCAGCACCACATTTCAAAGTTCTCCACAAATATTTCGTTTCAATCTTCTTGAGAGTCAAAGTTTAGCATTTCATCAGTTTATTCCTCAGTTCTAAATTCAACTTGTTGAAAGCTTCCTTGGCCATGGTGATCCTTGACCCAATTTCCTTGGTGCAGTAAGCATCCTTTGTTAGCAGACTTCCCTGGTACTTGAACTGCGCTAGGTTTTTAAACACCTGGTTTACAATTTTAATTTCCAGCGGCTCTTAATTTTTGGAAATCCCAATCACTTTTGACTTCCCAATGTTGCTTTCCATGCCATATCATCTCCTAATCTTCACTATCTGGTCCATCATTTCCTGAAACTCTTCTTTATTTTGGGACAGCTAGTTAATTGACTTAAACTCTAAGCTTTAGATGATAACTCAACTACCCAACTTCCCCAGACACACGATATTTTGATTTAGATCCCTGTGCGGACTATATTTTTTTATGTGGGGGAAATTTATTTATAACATAATGGCGGACCTAAGTGTCTTGTATCACCATTTATTAATAAGCACCAAAATTTACAATGTTTGTTTATATATAATAAACAAAAGTAATATTCTTCATGCTAGGCAAAATACAGTCCAGTTTTGGTATGGATAACCTTATGTGAGAGCCAAAAGCTACTAAATATACTTTCATGTATTCATACGTAAAGTCATGTGAGCTTTGGCCGACTAATTTTATATACATGAATACCTGTTCAAGATACACTCAATGATAATTACTCTTATGAGCTAGCGATGAGGGAGGAAGCATTTTAGAGGTAATATACCTGCATTTGCATGGAAGGAGAGTGGGAAACCACTTGGGAAAAACCACCCTCAGTAGACCCAACCAGGATTCGATCCCCAATATCCCAATCATCAGCAGGCCAGTCTAACACGAGAGTGACGCCTTATACCATTCAGCCACTGAAGCGGATGCTATAAAAGTTACTAGTTCTTATTTCGCCTATTCATACGCCAAGTCTTGTTATCTGAAGCCATCACATTTGATAGGGATCATCAATACCTATAAAATACAATTATGAGATATTAAAATGTTCTCAATTTTGAACTAAGAAAAACAAAGTATTTTCTAAAAGTCCCTTCCTGTGAGAATTAGACTGTACATTTACTGTATTGTCGCTCAAGACTTAAAAGCGTTGGCAACCTTGAGTGAACTAGTTCAGTTAGAGAGGTGAAATAAGTTCGGTTTGAACGAGTCGATCGCGAACTACGACTCTCTTATCTACGAGTGTGTTTGCAGATCGTGTCGCACAACCAACCAGCCACCTGAAGAGAAGTTTTCCCTGTCTCTGTCACACCTATAGAATATGTATGTGTGTGCGTGGGACGCCCTCTTTAACTCTCTCCTGCTTTCTTTGGCACGACTTCACGCCAAAATAACGTTTATATCAAGAAAGAGTTTGAGACCAAAGTTTCGTTTCAAAAACTTGTGTAAAGGAAATAGAAAAATATTCCCTCACACCCTTCATAACCACCCGCCTTATTCTATTTTCAAAAGATTCGCGTTGGTTTTAAAGGATAAAATACATTTTTTTTTTCATTTGTTTTATTTATGATTTGAAAAGAATGTGGGAATCCTACAGTTATATTTGGATATAAATGTTATAAAAGAAAAGTTTAAATTTCCGTTCTGAATACAACAAATAATACTTGAATATGTTTTGTTTTTGTCATTGTTTGTAATTAAAATTAAATAATTTGCTACAAATATGTGAATTAACACTCTATTGTGACATAACTGTAGTGCTCAGCGAATAGTTGTTTACTACAAGCTATGTACAAAAATTATAATTCCTAATACTACTAAACAATCAAACATTTAAGAGAATTAGACGTTAACCCATAAATAAATAAGCCATTGTTGTACCTAAAAAAATATGATCGGAGCCATAAAAACAATTTCTCTAACAACAATATTCGATAAATATTATCAAGAAGGAGTTGGAACCAAAGTTTTGTTTCAAAAACTTGTTTAAAGAAAATAGAAACAAAAATTTAACCCTTTTTTTCGCCTAGTTCTATTTTCAAAAGATTCAAAATGTTACTTTAAAAAAAAAAAAAAAAAAAAAAAAA